>CAUYQG010131377.1:0-39678 GCA_963574415.1 Tarsius wallacei
CATCTCTACAATAAATCAAAAAATCAGTTGGGCATGGTAGCACGTGCCTGTAATTCCGGCTACTTGGAAGGCTGAGGTGGAAGGATCGCCGGAGCCCAGCAGGTCGAGGCTGCGGTGGCCGGGAGTGGCCACTGCACTCCAGTCTGGGCGACACAGTGAGACTCCAACTCAAAAAAAAAAAGATATAAAAGTTGAGCTTTTTTTTTTTAATGAAAAGAAGAAGTCGAAGGCTGAGGAATGAATTACATGTGATTCGTGCTTGGTTATGGCACTCTCTAGAAAGGAGCAGAGTCGTCTGCCTTCCTCTTAGTCCTGCTGGACTGGGATTTTCCTGGTGGGACAGGGATCATGTGTTAGTCATGGGTTGACACTCAACTGCTGACACAGGGTAGCTGCTTAATAAATGTTAAGCTGAATCAGACTGAAAAATAAATATTTGAGCACCTACTACCTACCAGGTTTTAGAACTGATCCAGATTTTTCTATGTAATTTATTTATATAATTATCTCCCAAATTGTTTCTAGATTACTAATTGCCAGGTCATAAATAAAAAGCAGGGCCTCGGCTGGGTGTGGAGGCTCACACCTATAATTCCAGCACCTTGGAAGGCTGAGGTGAGAGGATTACCTGAACCCACGGGTTTGAGACCAGACTGGGCAACTTGGTGAGACCTCATCTCTATAATAAATCAAAAAATTAGCCGGGCGTGATGGCGCATGCCTGTAGTTCCAGCTACTTGGAAGGCTGAGGTGGAAGGATCACCTGAGCCCAGTAGGTCAAGCCTGTGGTGGCTGTCACCATGCCACTGCATTCCAGCTTGGACGACAGAATGAGACACCACCTCAAAAAAAAAAAAAAAAAGAAAGAAAGAAAAAAGAAGCAGGGCCTCTGAGGGGTGGACTGACATATCACCCCAACTCACATTTAAGACCAATTCTCTGATCTAAACTCCTACCGCACCATAGTCATCTTAGAATTAACCAATGCAAGACAGAATTAATTAACCGGGGGTCATTTATCTCTACTATTCTTTTTCTTTTTTTAGTTGGGGGTCTCACTCTGTTGCCCAGGCTAGTCTCAAACTCAAGCAACCCTCCTTGACTCAAGCACCTAGGCCTCCTCTCTCCCAAAGTGCTGGGATTATAGGATGAGCCACTCTGCCCAGCCTTATCTCTACTTTTTTTTTTTTTTTTGAGTTGGAGTCTCACTCTGTCACCCAGACTGGAGTGCAGTGGCTGATCCCAGCCACTGCAGCCTTGACCTGCTGGGCTCCGACGATCCTTCCGCCTCAGTCTTCCAAGTAGCTGGAACTACAGGCACGCTACCACACCTGGCTAATTTTTTGATTTATTGTAGAAATGAGGTCTCGCCAAGTTGCCCAGGCGGGTCTCAAACCTGCGGGCTTAGGCAATCCACTCACCTCAGCCTCCCAAAGCATGCGATTACAGGCTGAGCCACCGAGCCCGGCTTATCTCTACTTTTAATATCTATTTCTAAGCTGGGCATGGTGGCTCACGCCTGTAATCCCAGCACTCTGGGAGGTGGAGGCAAGAGGATTGCCTGAGCCCAGGGGTTTGAGAGCAGCCTGGGAAACTTGGTGAGACCTTGTCTCTACAATAAATAAAAAAAATTAGCTGGGCATGGTGGTGCACACCCAAGTTGTCCAGTGCACTCCAGCCTGGGTGACAGAGTGAGACTCCGACTCAAAAAAAAAAAAGAAAAAAAAAGAATTGAGTTTCCCCATGCTGATCAAAAGACTTTAAAACTAATAAAAGTTCCTAGGAAAAACGTTTTCCTTAAAAAGTTTGGAAGCTGCAGTGTGTGCAGTGCTCATCGAATACCCTTGCCCTCCACCCTCGCCCCCTTCTTCTGGTAAAGTGGTATAGACAAATTTTCTTTTTTTCTAAAAAGTGGAGTGCATCACCTTAAGCCCTGCTTCAGTGAGCTCCAGGCAGTATCTGTTCCTCTCCTTGGTTTCCACATTGATGTAGGCCACATCGTCTGCACAGCGCAGGCTTTTGGAGACAAACATGCTGTTGACAGCAAAGAGCACGTCGTTGACAACGGCCTCAGCTTCCAGCCTCATGTCTTTCATGTCAGTGCCTTCAAAACCGTTCAGCTCGGAACCTTCTTCGAACCCTGCCATACTGCTCAGCTCCATGGGGTTGCAGTCTGTTTCCATTCTGCAAACAAGTAGATATAAAGTTTGTTTATAGGAGGATAGTCAAGGCTGGGCGTGGTGGCTCAAGCCTGTCATCCCAGCACTTTGGGAGGCCAAGGCGAGGAATGCCTGAGTCCAGGGGTTCGAGATCAGCCTGGGCAATTGGTGAGAACTCGTCACTGCGATAAATCAAAAAAATTAGCTGGACGTGGTGGCACATGCCTGTAGGTCCAGCTACTTGGAAGGCTGAGGCAGAAGGATCACCTGAGTCCAGAGGAAAGACATTCAAAAAATTATCACAGGATTACAATTAGATATGAATTACAATTGCAACTTGGGATAAAACACTAACAATTTTTAGGGAAAATATTGTCTAAAACCACTTCTAGTAGCTTTTCACAGCAAAACTACAGACCCCCATAGATTTTCAAACAAGGGATCTTTCTTCCTCACTTACTCCCAAAAGATTAATTCCCATATCGATTAGCATTAGAATATTACAGTTTTAATTATTTTGAACAATGCTGCAATAAGAGTCTTGGTGCATACTTACTTTTAAATGTGTAATTACTTCTCTAGGATACATATTTAGAATAAAAAATGCTGAGTCAAAGTAAATGCTCAGGCCAGGAGCACCACACCCGGCTAATTTTTTATTGATTTATTGTAGAGACAGGTCTCACCAAGTTGCCCAGGTTGGTCTCAAACCCGTGGGCTTGGACAATCCTTTCATCTCCGCCTCCCAAAGTGCTGGGATTACAGGCTGGAGACACTGCACCTGGCATCACTTCTTTTAAAGTTTGCAGTCAGGCGTGGTGGCTCATGCCTGTAATTTCAGCACTTTGGGAGGTGAAGGTGAGAGGACTGAGCCCATGGGTTCGAGATCAGCCTGGGCAACATGGCGAGACCTCGCTTCTAAACTAAGTAAAAAAATTAGCTGGTTGTGGTGGCACACGCCTATGGTTCCAGCCATGTGGAACGCTGAAGTGAAAAGATCACCTGAGCCTAGCAGATCGAGGTTGCGGTGACCGTGAGTGTGCCCCTGCACTCCAGCCTGGATGACATAATGAGACTCTGACACAAAAAAAAAAAAAAAAAAAAAGTTTTAGCGGTCAGGCTGGGAGGCTCAGCCTATCATCCCAGCACTTTGGTGGGCCGAGGCAAGGGGATTGCCTAAGCCTGTGGGTTCAAGACCAGCCCCAGCAACTTGGCAAGACCTCGTCCCCACAATAAATTAAAAAAAAAAAAATTAGCTGGGCATGGTAGCATGCGGCTGTAGTTCCAGTTTTGCCGGGCTTGGTGGCTCAGCCTGTAATCCCGCAATTTGGGAGGCCGAGGTGAGTGGATTGCCTGAGCCCGGGGGTTCAAGACCCGCCTGGGCAACTTGGCAATACCTCATCTCTACAATAAATAAAAAATCAGCCAGGTGTGGTAGCATGCGTCTGTAATTTTGGCTACTCGGAAGGCTGAGGCGGAAGGATTGTCGGAGCCCTGTGGGTCGAGGCTGCGGTGGCTGGGAGCGGCCACTGTACTCCAGTCTGGGAGACAGAGTGAGACTCCAACTCAAAAAAAAAAAAAAAAAGTTCTGCCAATTTGAGAGGCAAAGAACAACAGCTCATTGTTTTCATATGTATTTCTTTGAGTGAACATCTTTTTGGAGATTTATAGGATATTTTTAGTTCCAAGATCATACAGCTACAAAGAGCAGGAATAGAAATGAACCCAAGTCATCTGAAATCAGAGATCAAGTCCCCGGGGAACTGTCTCTCACAGTAGTTGCTTTCATGACTTCTGGATTTGGGGTTTACTTAAAGCCTTCCCCATCCCAGGAGAACATTTGGAAATTCCCCTAAATTGTTTTCTAAATTCTCATTGTATCTACATTTAACCCTTTGATCCTTCTGAAATTTATTTCGTGTAGCTTTATTTTCCAAATGGATAACCCACTGTCCCAATACCATTTACTGAATCTTTTCACCACTTATTTGAGCTGGCCCAAAGGTTATATTTTTAAAAATATTATTTTTCATGCTAACTTGATCCAATAGTACTGCCAGGCTGCTATGTCATTCTAGCTTTTCTTCTGTGCCTGGGGTTAAGAGAATTTTCCTGGCTGTGTGTATGGTTAAAATTCAAAATGTATGAATGAGAAAAGTTAATGAATGTGAAACCGCTTTGGAATGTAAAAAGGGTTTTACAGAACAAACAGGCACAGTGGCTCACAGCTATAATCCCAGCACTCGGGGAGGCTGAGGTGGGAGGAATACTTGAGGGCAAGGAATTTGAGACCAGCCTGGGCCACAAAGCCAGATCTCATCTTTATAAAAAAATTAAAAAATTAGCAGGCATGGTGGCACACACCTGTAGTCCCAGCTACTCAGGAGGCTGAGGTGGAAGGATTGCTACAGCCCATGAGGTCGAGGCTGTGGTGAGCTGTGATTGTGCCACTATACTACGGCCTGGGAGACAGAGTGAGACCCAGACTCAAAAAAAAAAATCTAAAAAGGCTGGGTGCAGTGCCTGCCTGTAATCCCAGCGCATTGGGAGGCTGAGGTGGGAGGACGGTTTGAGTCCAGGAGTTCAAGACAAGCCTGGGCAACACAGTGAGACCGTAACTCTACAAAAAATTAAAAAAAATTTAAAAAAGAGAAAAAAAGAAAGACAAACTCATATACTGCATTTTTTCACCTGGCATGCTTCAAAGGTAAGTTTTTACTTCTTGGACATGGATTGGGTACCGAGGGTTCTAAATGTAGCATGGCCCTTCAGCCCCTCAGATGCAAGAAACATTCACCCTATTCACTTGAGCATTGTGGTCAAGGTCTAGGATCCTCCCCTCCCCATGACACTAGAATTAGATGAACAAAAAACTTTTTGAGTCGGAGTCTCACTCTGTTGCCCAGTCTGGAGTGCAGTAGCACGGTCACGGCCACCGCAGCCTTGATCTGCTGGGCTCAGGTGATCCTTCTGCCTCAGCCATCCAAGAGCTGGGGCTAGAGGTGCGCGTTACCATGCCCAGCAATTTTTTTTTTTTAATTGTAGAGAAGAGGTCTTGCCAAGTTGCCCAGGCTGGTCTTGAACCCGTGGGCTCAAGCAATCCTTTCGTTTCAGCCTCCCAAAGTGCCAGGATTACAGGCATGAGCCACCTCACCTGGCTTAATTTCTTGATTTACTGTAGAGATAAGGTTTCGCCAAGTTACCCATGCTGGTCTCGAACCAAGGGCTCAGGCAAGCCTCTCGCCTCTGCCTCCCAAAGTGCTGAGATTATAGGCATGAGCCACTGTGCTTGGCTAAACTCTCTCTCTCTTTTTTCAGTTGGGTCTCTCTTGCACAGGCTGGAGGGCAGGGGCACACTCACGGCCACCACAGCCTCCACCTACGGGGCTCAGGTGATCCTTCTGCCTCAGCCTTCCAAGTAGCTGGAACTACAGGCGTGCGCCACCACGCCCAGTTAATTTTTTGTTTTTGATTTATTGTAGAGACGAGGTCTCACCAAGTTGCCCAGGTTGGGTTTTTTTTGTTGTTTTTTTTTAAAGTCAGGGTCTCACTATGTTGCCCAGGCTGGACTGCAGAGGCCATTCACAGGTACAATCATGGTGCACCACAGCCTCGAAGGCCCAGCAAGCCATCCTACTACTTCCTCAGCCTCCTGAGTGGGTGGGACTAAGACCTGTGCCAACCACACCTCACCCTTAAACACATTTTTAGAAATGAGTCTTAACTTTTTTTCTGACAATGCTGACACCATTATGAGCATTTATTTATACCATTTGTCTGGTACATGACACATTCCATCTCTTTTTCTGAAGTTACTAATTTGTACCCTATTTGTGTGATATTCCAAATCCTTTAAGTTAGTGATTCCCAACCTTGGCTGCTCATTAGAATGACCTGGGAGCCTGGCATGGTGGCTCACACCAGTAATCCCAGCACTTTAGGAGGTGGAAGCGAGAGGATTGCTTGGGCCCAGGGGTTCAAGACCAGCCTGGACGACTTGGTGAGACTTCGTCACTACAAAAAATAACAAAAAGGCTGGGCGCAGCGGTTCAAGCCTGTAATCCTAGCACTTTGGGCCAAGGTGAGAGGATTGCCTGAGTCCAGGGGTTCGAGACCAGCCTGGGCAACTTGGTGAAACCTTGTCTCTACAATAAATAAAAAAATTAGCTGGGCATGGTGGTGCATGCCTGTGGTTCCAACTACTTGTAAGGCTGAGGCGGAAGGATCACTTGAGCCCAACAGGTTGAGGCTGTGTTGACCGTGAGGGTGCCACTGCACTCATGCCTGGGCAACAGAGTGAGACTCCAACTCAAAAATAAATAAATAAAATGCATCTTCAGTCCTCTTCTCCCAATGGCAGCCAGGCTCACACTCTCGACAGGTGACTAGAACATTCTTCTCTGGGGATCTAACCAGTCATTTTGTTTCCCCAGCACAATGACCCCAATTGAGTCGCCCTATAGGAAAGACTGCAGTCAATAAGCCCTCCTCACGTTACAGAGCTTTCTAATAAGTATTCAGTGTTCCTCTGCTAGAGGCAAACCAGACAATAAAGAATCACCAGAGGTTTGAGGAAAGCATCTATGATGAAATGCAAAGAGTAAATCTAATAGGAAAAAAAAAGAAATTTGGAAAAAATAGACTATGCAAGTGGATGAAAATTTTCAAAAAAATTACCATTAATATCTTTATTAATATCATTATAAATAAAATTTTAAAAATCTAATTTGTAAGACAATAGCGACATACAATAATCAGAGAACAAGAATGTGCTCTTGAATATTACAAATGATAGCCGGGCTCGGTGGCTCAGCCTGTAATCCCGTGCTTTGGGAGGCTGAGGTGAGCGAATTGTCTGAGCCCGCAGGTTCAAGACCCACCTGGGCAACTTGGTGAGACCTCATTTCTACAATAAATCAAAAATAGCCAGGTGTGGTAGCGCGCGCCTGTAGTTCCAGCTACTTGGAAGGCTGAGCCGGAAGGATCGCTGGAGCCCAGCAGGTCAAGGCTGCGGTGGCCGGGAGCGGCCACTGCACTCCAGTCTGGGCCACAGTGAGACTCCAACTCAAAAAAAAAAAAAAAAAAGAAAATTACAAATGATAAAAATGAAAATATTCAGTAGAAGACTTAGAGGAATACATCAAGAATATCTCCTAGAAAATGGAGCTAGCAAAGACGTGGAGTATAGGTCAGAAAAACTGTCCTCCCATATAGATTAGAAAATCAATATATTAAGGGTCTGATAGAATAAGATTTCCAGAAAGGACCTGAGAATACAAAGAGATAAAATTAAGAAATATTTTTAAAATATTTCAGAATGTAAAGACATGAGTATTTAAAAAGCACAACAAAACATCCAGCAATATAAGACTTACTATAAAATGTCAACACTTGGGCAAAAAGAAGATCTATAAGTATTTAAAGGAAAAAAAATCACTAACAAAGGGTCAAGAATAAAAAACACACTGGAGTTTTCAATCTATAATTTAGAAGAAAATGAAGGAAAGCCTTTAAAATACTAAAAAAAAATATTAGCAACCAAGAAATCTATACTCAGCTAATCTACTAATTGTGAGGAAAGAATAAAGTATTTCAGATATAAATGTTTAAAAAAATATATGCATCCTGAACCCTTCCCTATGTACTCCAAAATGAGGAAGTAAACCAAGAAAGACGAACATAGAATCCACAAGAGACCCTGGGGTGGTGGGGGAGAGAGAGAGGAGAGATTGAGATAGATATGGTGAATGTGCCTAGGATGACAACTGTTTGTGTGCAGGTGTGGTGGATGAAAATATTTTGGTTTATTTGGGGTTTGGGGTTTTTCAAGTAAGTTGAAAAATGATGGAGAAACAGACACATGAAAAGAGAGTGAAATAGAATTATTTTAATGATGAAATATCAAAACCATTCTGGACAAGAAGAGTATAGACTAAAGGAGAATGATAGTGAATAAGTAGCAAGATCAATGATTTAGAGGTCTCATAGAGGAAGGAAAAAGTTCTAGAGAGGGAGAACCAGTGTAAATGAACTTGGATAGAAGGTGGTAGTCAGAGGGTTTAAGGTGATCAAGATGTCAGAGAAGAAATGTTTACTAGTGATGAAGAGAGAATGTGTGCTTAAGGAAAAGTAATGTGGTGTCAAGTACTGAGAACTCAGGATGCTAGAGTCATCAGTATTAATAATGAAGTTGCTCACAAGGGGGACAGAAGTAGAGGAATAAAGAAAGAAACTCCAACAGGAACTCAAGAAAGGGAATGAATTAAGAGATACAATCTATAGATTATTGCTAGTAACATGAAAGAGTAGAGCATAATAAACCCATATGACATAATTTCAAATCAGCTGGGGCATTTTTGAAGAAGAATATACCTATTTCAAATCCTAGCCTGGAAGCACAAGAGGAACGGTGGAAAACAAAAACAAAAACAATAACCTTCACTGGAATAGGAAGATGTATCCTTGGGAGATGTGCAGTTTCAGTTAAGGCAAGAAAATAAAAAATTATTAAGAGACAAGGTTGTTGATATAAGAGCTATCTGATCAAGAACATGAGTAGTTTGCAGAGTAGAAAGTGATCAGAGGGTGGAGGATTGATCAATTTAGGGATATACAAAGGTGGAGGAGTTGCCAGAGAACCATCATGACAACAATGGATGGCAGAGGAGCATTGATTTCTGGTGGTGCCTGAATAAGAGATGTGAAGCCTGGCGGAAATTATTGTGGTAGTCTCAAAGAACCTTAGACATTGGCTCAATGGGTAGTCTTTCTATTCAAAACATGGTACCAAAGCCAGCAGTTGTGGCATCACCTGAAAGCTTGTTCAAAATACAGAATCATGAGCTCTACCCCAGGCTTAATGAAGCAGAATCTGCATTTTTTTTTTTTGAGTTGGACTCTCACTCTGTCGCCCAGGCTGGAGTGCACTGGCTCACAGCCACCGCAGCCTCGACCTGTTGGGTTCAGGTGATCCTTCCACCTCAGCCTTCCAAGTTGCTGGAACTACAGGCATGTGTCACCACGTCCAGCTAATTTTTTGATTTATTGTAGAGATGAGGTCTCACCAAGTTGCCCAGGCTGGTCTTGAACCCATGGGCTCAAGCAGTCCTCTCACCTCCACCTCCCAAAGTGCTGGGATTACAGGTGTGAGCCACCACACCCAGCCGAATCTGCATTTTAGTAAGGTTTAAGAATTCCTCTGGGTATATTCCCAATAGGGGAATTGCTGGTCATATGGCATTAATTTAATCTTTTACCTCTAAAATGAGGGGTGTCTGCTTTCTCCTCTAGCTCCTGGCAATAGACTCATCAGAAGCTGAGTATGTTAACTCCATCGTGGGACTATTTCTCTCCAAAACGTCACTATTTTATGGGACCTCAGTGATGACCACCTTACTAAATTGTAATCTTCTAGAAGATAGGGATTATTTTGTAATTATTAGTCCCTTGTGCCTAGGGTAATCCCTAAAACACACAAAAATATTTCCTAGATATTGTTGAAGACTAGAAAGCAAGAGTGACTGTGTACAGGAGGAGTCTCTTCCCCAGTGTAATTCGGCTGATGATTTGGAACAGGTAGGATTGCAGGATTGGAAAAGGTAGGACTGTACTGAGTTGATGATTTAGAAAAGATAGTTAAAACAGAAACCCATAAAGAAGAAGTAAAAAATATTGAAAATATTTTAATTTATAACATATACACACACAAACCCCTACACTTTCACAAAAATCCTGTTGTAGGGCCAAGGCCTTTTGTTTGTGTATGAGCTGCTTTTTGAGAGTACTGCAATATCTTTCCTACACCAACCACACTAAAAATGCACTCTCTTAAGACACTTATTTTTGCTGTCTCTACAGTGAATTGTGAAGTAATTTGAGTACAGAATCTTCCTAGATTTTTGTTTTCCCTATCTTTTACAATTCTCATCTACACAGAACTTAGCATTTTTTTAATGACTTGACTTCTTCCTAAGAATTCAACCTTGTTTCCTCAGAATTAGCAGGCCCCTACGTTTTTGCACCTATATTTTCATGGTATACATAGTATTTAATTAAATTACCTAAGACCAATCTCTGGTAATATAGGGACTTAAAATCCACCATCAGTGGTTATAGTAACAGGCAATTTTTTGTATTGCTTTTTTTCTCCTATGGCTAGTCCCATCTCAGTTTTCAGTGAGTTTGCCCACCCTGTTGACTCCTACAGGTTCACTAGTGCAGTTTACCAACCTAGAGTTCTCAGGAATTGGTTCTCTGGATTGAAGGCAATGTGCCAGGTGCTCTGTAGCAACCAGACCGTTTGCCACAGTAGCTTCAAATTGAGCAAGGATTCCACAATTTCACACTTGAATGCATTCAAGTCTCTCAGGTGGATGCCAGCCAGGCTCCATCAATAACCCACTGTTAGCATTGTTCCAAAATTCAGACTTTTAAAAGGCACTCCCTACCCCAAAGGGTCAATTCTTAATGAAATGATTTGTATGACACTTGAGCAACAACCTGAGCTCCCAAGTCAGATAAGGACTTTTAACTCAGTTTTAATAAGAATATCTAGCTAATCTAAGTTGTTTTCCGTTGGATCATGATATGACAACATATGACCGATACACGGAGGGCACTCAGGTTTTTTTTTTTTTTTCAAACATGCTTTACTTAAGTTCATTTATAAAATATCTATGAGAGATTGTTTTGTTCTTAGAGATATAATAAACTCTAAGAGAAAAATTTGCTCATAGATATTCACAACTAGAGTAACAAAATGAGGAACAGATATTGCACATGTAAATGAGAACTAGTGTATATTTAATAATACATATTAGTATTAGCCACAGTAATAGAGATATAGCTTATTAAACAAATGTTAAATATGAAGAATGAGCTGCCATCTATAAAACATAACATCATATTGGCACTCACTATTTCAAAATTATGTGTCTTTCTTCTGACCCATGAGACATAGCTCAAAGGCAATGACAAGTCTTACTCTGCCTACCATAACATCTAATACAAACTTAGACATGTTATGCATGCTGGTTGAATTGAAGTAAAAATAGCCATTGTAATCAATTAGAGAACGCAGGCTTTTAATGCAAGATCAAAGTCAAACAATGAAGAGATGGAGCCAATAATAAAAAATGTTTTCTTTTGTACAACAGAAGCTCTGCCACGTTTAAAATGTGAAACTAGCCAAATTTCACTTCTGGAATAAGAATAAAGGAGACATATACATAAAATGACCAAAATGAATAAAGTGCTAATCTTCTATATAGGCATCACATTTTTCTAAAAAAAATTATACTATAAGATGTTCAAGGAAAGTTATCAGAAATCGGTACAAAATTTTCTTTATATTATACATAGAATTTTCACCATTCCCTATTTTGTGTGCTTTAAGAAATATCTGATAGCTCTATAAACAATAGGTGCTTAGAAATTCAGTATACAAAATACATGTTTCTCCCACCTATTATCAGTTATAGATTTGTACCCAAAAGAGGAAAATGAAGCTTAATCAAATGATTACAGTAGTGTTGAGGATTTTTTTAATTGTGTTTCCCACATAGATAAAAATAAGACTTTTTGATGAAAAAACCAATTACAAAAATCCATTACAAGTATAATTGAATCAGTAACAAATAAAATTTAGCTTTAAATGAGTCAAGTATTCTGCATTGAAATTTAGTATCACAAACATTCAAGATTAGTGAATTTTGGTAAGAAAAAAAGACTCACACAAAAAAAGGAAAAGGACATCTTTTCAATAGATAGTAATTTATAAAGTTGTTTTTTTTTTTTTAACAAAGTGCTTCAGGAAAACACACAATATAGTTACTTAAGAAAAGTCATTTAAAGAAGACTTAAGTGCTTCAATTGGAGTGGGCTTCAGACTAAAAAATATTTTTAAATTTGCCAAGAAATTTAAGTGTTAAAAATATTCCTCTCCTTATTCATTTTCATGTTTAAAGAGACGTTAGACAGACAAATAAACAAAAGGCAAAAAAAGTTCACCTGCATTTTAAAATAATAAATTCCAGATCTATAAAAACTTCTTGGTTTGTACACAAAGGTCAACGTTTGACCTTCATTGATCCATTGCTATGTAGTTTAAAAAAATACAGTATCAAATCTTTTTTCTTCCCCCTCAAAAAACTAGGGGAAATACTTTAAATTGTGTGTGAATGTAGCTATGTACATCCTTAAAAGTACAAAACACACAACTGTCACTTTACTTGGAAAATTATTTTCATCATAATGTAAACATCACTTTCCCTATATCTGGACATTTTGTAATAGTCTTTGGTATTACTAGTTATTGTGCTTTGAAACAGAAACGTACAGGATTTCTGTAGCAGTGCTACATAGACATTTTAAGATATAAATAAGAAAAATGCACTTGGAATAAGTTACATTTAGCTGCTTTTGCATAATTCTCAAAAACTACAGTGTATGCCTAGTCACAGTTTTATGAGAAAGAATATCTCCTTTTTCAACTCCTTAATTTTAAGGAACACTTAATCATTTTGGCTAAATATCCATTTTTGGAGTGAATCTGATGGATTGCATGACACTAAGTTTGGATGCTCTCCATTTGCTGAAAGGCACATTTTTAAGAGTGGATTATATAGCAGTTGATCCTAGAATAAAAGGAAACACAACAAACATTAAGTTTCAAGACTCACAGTAAACTGAAAAATATGAAAATGACTTTATGGCCTCATTGAAGCTAAAGGGATACTCATAAACCAAATGTACACCATTATTGACTTTAAATCTGTGTAAGAATCACTGTCTATGCCACTACTGTTCAGTTAACAAGGTGTTACATAAATGAAGAGAGGTATGCAGAGCAAGGTCTGAATCATGTTTTCAAACAGGAAGCATTTCCTTAATGTGTTCACAAGTGACAAACTCTTAAAAAATAATAAATCATAAAAGCCAATGTTTTGTTTTCTAATACTGCACAAAACAATTTTCAGGCAAGAATTGCCGTGATACAGCTAAATCTTAAAACATTTTTAAAAACAGAAGAGACCTGTCATGCATTCTCTCAATTCTAGATGAATGAAAAAGATCTAAAAAAGTAGAAAAAAATTAATCACATTGAGGAAAAAATTAATTTAAATTAATGTTATTCCTCTTCCCAAAAAAGTGACTGTTGCAAGAAACATTATAAGAAACTCTAAAAAGTAAAAAATGAGCAACTATTATTAAGAATTCATTGAAGTATTGATCTGCATAAACCATGCTTCAACAAAGTAACTTTATAATTATTTTGTTCCTATGGGTACTTAATTCATAGATCTAGTCTCTTTTCATATGTGATGTAACAAATAATATCAAAGTTAATTAAAGGAGAGAAATTCTGACAAATAATATTAATGTACCATTTTCCACTCACTTTCCCAGCTAAGTAGTTAGGGCTAAACCAAATGATTAAATAAAGGGGTGAATTAACTGCACTAAGGTACCTTCTGGATCTCCCATATCTGTTCTCCGGTGACTACTGTCTTATGACCTTTGTAGGTACATGCCTTCAGCTGAACAGGACCTTCAGCAGCATGAAGACATAATTCCTTCTGGATGTTGTGCCGGATTTCACGTTGAGCAGAGTATTCAAAGTACTATGGAAGGAAGAGTGCCGTTATTGACAAGAGCACCCTATATGCTCAGCTGCAAAATAAAATAACTAAATCAATAACTCACTGAATAGTGAAGTCATTGCTACCTCAACAAAATAATACCAAAAAAAAATTTGTTATCAGAAACATGAGCCGAATTTTTATAATAGAAGATACCATAACCTTCCTTCAGCATCTCATCAATGGTGGTCACTTAATTGAGAAGGTATTGTCTTCCTCCCCATTCTAGAAACTGAAAGTTATCAGGGAAAATGGAGGCTAGCACAGGCACTCCACAGAAAAAGGGCCTGAAAAGTTTTAAAAAAAGAAACACACATTAATTGCCTCTTCCCTTCTCCCACAAGTGTTTTTGCTCTCTTCTTCATCTCAGTTAAAGACATATTCATTAAACTAGGGACTTCAGGGTGCTGACCATGCCTCAGTTTTCTCACCTGTAAATGAGAAATGTAATAGCTCCTTCCCCACAGGGTTATGAAAATAAATGGGTTAATATGATCAAAACACTTAGAACGATGACTAGAACAAGATAGGCTCTCATATATTTTAGTTATTGTTAATATTATTGATGCTTCTGTCTCTCCCCCAGATCCAACTATAAGATTTTCATTGTACTAAATTTTCCTTTCAGATGTTACCATCCCACCCAATCTCATTTCCATATCCTCACTTTTCTAACTCAGACCCTCAGAATTTCTACTACGACACCTCCAGCTACCTTTAATTTATGCTCAATCATCCAGCAATCCAATCCAAATCCAACCTGCTACCAGTTAGTCCAGCATTGGTCTGATCCCCTACTCCTTAACTGGTACATGAAATCTTCCACTTTCAATCATATATCCACCATTACCCCAATTATATACTATGCATCTTTCACACAATTGTATCAATGCAGAACATGTATATCTACAACTCTAAGACTTTGCTTTACTGTCTGGGCTCTGCCCAGAATAACCTTTTGACCTTTTTCTGCTTGGCTAACTCCTTTTCATCCTTCAAGAGCCAACTCAAACATTGCCTTCCTTCCTTGGCTTTCCCTGAATTTGTCTCACTACACAAAATTACACCCTTTTCAAGTTTCCCTTAGTACACCAGAGGTAACTTTTATATTCTATTAGAATTGTGTGTTTAGTTAACTGGCTTCCCCATAGGACAAAGTCAGGCAGTGTATCTAGTAATAACACCCATTACAAATAAAATATTTCATAATGTTGACATTCTAAAGATAAAATAAGTTAACATAATTGATTTTTGATAATGAAATAATAAGTAGTATCACTAATATTTATTAAGTCCTCATTACGTGCTAGGCAGGCACTGTGTTAAATCCTTTATGTGTATTAGAGTAGGTACTCCTCAAACATTGCTGAATTAAACAAAGCCATATAGCTTGAGTTCCCCTAGTCTTAAGTCTCAAGTTTAATTTATCTCCTCCCACAAGTAAAACATCAGTCACTTTTATAACTCGTAGTTCTTCAGATGGAAATACTGGAAGAAAATGAACTTAGATGATGAAAACAGCATTCTAGCTATACTTATCTAAGAAAGATAAACCATAAGATCTCAAAAATAGTAACAAAGGTTGTCTAGTAATTTACCTCATTATTGTTAAACAGTAATTAAAATGAGAATTGTAAAAAAAAGATACCTCTCTTGTCATAAATTTAAAAATAAAAAAATAAAAAATTAAGAATACTTTGATAACAAAAAAGGGTAGGCAAATTAGATAGCTGAGTATACTGGTGAGTCATGTAACTTAGAACCAGAAGAGAAAGTGGATGAAGCAAAGCAATAAGTGTCAGGAAGTTACAATGCACTAATATATAAGCCAATTTAGTAACAAAACCAAAATATTTTTACTTGGCTTACATAAATACTGTTACAAAGGAGTTATATGCTATAAAAAACATTATCTGACAAAAATCAGTAAAAGGGAACATGAAACAATGATCAAGGTATATGATATCTCAAAATTTTAGCACTCAAGGAACTAACATTTGCAAACTAGTTTAAGTGTGAGGCTTGATTTAAAATAAAATATAAAGGAAATAAACTAAAATTACATCAATAGCTGTGTTAGGGTAACAGGAGCCCGAGTCACTTTCTTAAAATATAAGCCAGACAATTATTACCTTCCTGCCAAGTTCCTTAATGGGGCCAATAAAGCCTTCCTTGACCCTGTTTCTTACCAATGTTTCTGACCTCATTTCCTATCTGTCTCTGCTGGACTACTCTACGCTAGCCACACTGGCTTTCTGCTTTCTCCATGTACCTGCCACTTGGCTTCTGCTTTTGCAAGTCCCTCCTCCAAGACGCTCTTCTTCTCCTGGAACATAGTTCTTCTGCCAACTCATTCAGGCCTCTATGCCAAGGTCACTTTCCCAGAAAGGTTTTCCCTCATTTCTGAAAATGACCAAACCACCCACAAACACATGATCCTCTCACCTGCTTTCTTTTTCTTTATATCAAAATTACATATTTATTTTTTGTTTTCCTGTGGAAAAAATGTTCCTGTGGAACATAAGCTCCACAGGGTCAGGGACCTAGTCTTTTTTCCTCTCCTGTAACAGTGCAAGTTACATTATAGGTTCTAAACAAATATTTGTTGAAAGAATATGTGAATTATTTTCTCCAGCCCCCAAATTCTGAAAGACAGCTATATTCTACTTGTGTTTAAAATTTTAAAATATTTTTGATTCAGAATTATAAAAACACCTCTATGGCAATGATAACAGAACAATGGGCAAAAGAATGCAAAAATATTTCCAACTTTTAATATAGAATAAATGTAATGCTAGACGTAGCATGAGAGAAATTATAAGTATTTACACTGAGTGATTTTTACAAATGAGGAAATATTTCTCTTTGTTCACAACCTAGCAGGGATCAATGTTATTTCCAAATAATGCACTTTTCTTCTAAAATATGAAGGGAAAAGAAACTTTTAAAAAGATGTATATATATTTATATACATACACATATATGTGCACACAGACATGAACAAATGAGAGTAATATATGTACACAGATATAGGTATCGATGTATGTGTGTCTATATGAGTCTATGTATATCTCTATTCCAATTCAGAATTCTACCTTAACCATCAAGCAATAGGTCTAGTTCACCAGTTTTAGCTTCTGGGCATCTGCATCTGCCCTCAGTAGACTGATTGGCTTCAGTGAAAAAGGATTTGAAGAGATTAAGTGGAGCCTAAAGAGGAGACTAGGAAGAAATATAGAAGAGGATGGATGAGGAGATAAACTGACCCTTTCTTCCTGAAATTGACATCTCCAAGTCTCATCCTCTCAAAACAGAATATCATAAGTATAAAAATCCCCCACACACGTCTTGGACTCTACACCAAAATACCTGCAATTCCCAGAAAAGATACACACAGGCTCTTTTCCTTAGGGCACCTTCCTTCACTCTCTCATTCTGTTTTCGTTCCTACCAGCTATCTCACTAGCTCTTACTATCCTTTAAAAAAAGTGTCTTCAAATGTCATATTTTCCAGAACTCCCAGTCTAACTCAGATGACCTATTCTATACCCTCAGAGCACTCTGAATGCTTTATCCCAGACTTTATTATACCAATGGGAACTGCTGGTTTTAAAACATAGATTTCCCAAAGGAGTTAGAATCTAAATCACTTGAATCCATCAGAGTACCTGACACACAGGGGTTACTCAGTGAATTTGTTGAATGAAAAAATGAGAGAAATAGAGTCTGATCTTTCTAGAAACTAATTTGAAAAAGGTAAGGAAAGGAAGCTAAAAGATGGAAACTTAGTGTTTAATCTGTTTTCTACCCACAGTAGGATAAATGGTAACATTTGACATTTGAGTCTTAATTGATAAAAGAGTCAAAAAGTGGTAACAAGCAGGGATGTCATCAATCAAGGAGAATCAAGAACATACCTCTTTTGGGGGAGGAAGGGGAGCATAATGAAAAAAATATTAGGGCCCACCATAATACATTATATAATAATGCTAGTTTGACATAGCCACAATATAATTTGCTATTAAATCCAGTTAAATGTGGCCTTTATGTATAATCTTGCAAAATCTCCGTGCCAATAGTTACACAAACATCAAAGCATCAAAGATCTGTATAGATCATCCTTTCTTTAAAAAAATTCAAATGGCATTCTATTTTCTCATTTTCTTTTAGGAAAGCTACTTCAAATTGTTTCCAGAGCCAGAGTGAAAACCAAAGCAAACAACAACAACAAAAAACAAAACAAAACTGTCACATCAATATTAATTGCCAAACTTGGTCTAAAGACATTTCACACACACCAGTTTGTCTGAGTATAAAGTTGATTTAGGACTTCTGAAAAATACACAACATATTACTAGTGTTTCTAAGTGCTTTACAAGAGAAGGATTTTGAACACAGCGCTCACCTGGTTTCCCCCAAGTCCATGACATGTATACAAAATTAATGGTTTGCCTCCTTGATTATTTTCTCCAACATCCAGACATAGAGGCTGACCAATGCTTTTGATCTAAAGAGAAATTTTCAAGTTATAAAAAAGTTTTTCAGTCTATGTGGTTTATATATATTTTTTTCAAATAGTTTCAGGAAGTAATGTTAATAATTATAATGTAAAATCTCAAAAGCAATAAGCCAGAAACTATTTCAGCAATTTTGCCTGAACCATATAAGTGTTAGTGTCATGGAGTATATCGAGTAAAAAAGGAATGGGAAAATACTCACAAATCCAGATATAACAGGATTAAGGTCTGGCACATACACTTCTGGATAGATATTGTTCAGATACCATGTAAAATTTTTACATTGAAGGCGGTGTTTTATTTCAAATCTTTTTGAAAGATCACCAAATGATTTCTGGAGAAAAATTAAAAGTGAAAGGAATACTTATTTAAAACAGCACCGATAAGATTTCTAACATGCTACTATTTGTATTTATATTTAAGTATCTAAAAAAAATCTGGGCCAAAATTCAAAATTCAATTTAACAGCATTCATGATTCATTTAAGTAACAAGTATGCTTGCCTGTTCATTTCTGGCTTTAAAGAGCACAAAGTACCAGGATAGTGCTGATTAAAGGAATAAAATGTTGCTATTTTGTTCCTTACTTGTGCCACAAACGTCCCCTGTAGGACAAAGATCTCTAGTAGAATCCTGTGGACTAAGGAACAGTAGTGAAAGTATACATAATTGGTCCCAATTTTATACCTAAAAGTGATCTGTAAATTGAGGTGTGAGAAAGCAGAGATAGATAAATGGAGCCAATATATAATGCAATTTATCTCTCTTCTCAGTCTAGACCACAAAAAACCACCACTGAAACAGTTGGGAATAATTTTTTTCTTACTCTAACAGTATCCCCAGCTGGACCTTTAGTAGAAAATTGCAATGTTTGAATTAAATGCATTTTCCCCCTTATTTTAAGGGACCAAGAAAGCATTTTTTAAAAAAGCATTATAACTGAAAAAGTGGTCTACAGGCAAAGCTTTAGAGAAAATTTATATTTAATACCTAAATGCACGAAAAAGCAAATACTCCAGCTTATCAGTTCAACTAAAGGAAATATTTTATAACTTCAAAGTCTTGAAGTTGCAAAAAGTATGACTCTTAAGGACTTCTGACTAGCTTATACGTTTTACCAGGTGGATCTGTGTGCTCTTGGTAAAAACAGGTATTTGCTGACTCACTAGCCCCTTTGTAGATAACAAGCAGAGCATAAGCTTCATGTAGCTCCCACTTGCCTGCTTGACCAAGTACTACACTCTTGCAGTACACAAACTGCCCATTGTTTTTGTGACCGTGGGTAAAAGGATATCGATCTAAATCAGTAGTACTAGGAGACTGCATTCTAACAGGGAGATAGATACTGGAGACCAAAAAAAAGGTTGAAAGAGATAACCAGATCTTTCTTTGCCAGGACAGCAAAAATGTTGATTCCCTTGACTCCCAATAAATATTCCTCCCCCGTAGTAGCACTGTTTCCAACAAAGACATGAGTACTATCCACTGAAGCAAGGTCTTAAACTGTCTAGTTAATTTACCACATTAATATTAAGACTATTGGAACTCAGTTCTAATGTATTAGGTGTTCCAATTCTGCAGCCCAGAATCTATTTATAGCAGGTTAATAACAAGAACACCAAACATTTGTCAGCATTTATCACTTCCTTATTTCACAGCTACTCTGAAAGAGAGGCAGGACATGTACTTCATCTCTCAAGACAAGGAAGGAGAGAGAAACATGTTGAACATAACATTCCATGTTCAGCCACCTGGCAGCCACTCTATGAAGTATCATCCCCATTTTACATTCGCAAAAGGGCTTTGCCAAGGTGAGTAGTTGAACTAGGACTTGAAAAAAAGCCTTGACACTCCTGGTGCGTTCTCTTGTCTCTATCTCCAGTTCAAAAAAGCCGCTTAGAACATTTATTTAGGTGTTGATCACATCTCCTAAAACCAGTAAAAAGAAATTCTACTTAATCTTATTTTCTTTGAGTAAAACAATGAACCATGGCAGTTACAAAAACAAAATATCTTTTATATTAAAAAGGATATCACCAAGTAGAATGTCTGAATTTTTTTAAAGCAGTTTACTTAGTTTTTCCTTAAAAAACGAGAAGATTGGGATTTATGTTATATATTTTAAGAATTAAAATTAAAAACCTAGTTTCAAAAATAATTTTTTTAATGTTTTGTACTTAAGTTGACTCAAATAACCAAAAGGACAGGCGAACTTGGTATAGATTTTTATTGTAATTTAATTATTTAACTCCAACTCACTTGTTTAACAATTTTTGCTGCATCTGTGTTTCTCCTATAAAATATGTCCTTGTACTCATCCATCCAGACTTCTGCAAGGCGAACTTGGTTGCGAGCAATCACCTGAGTGCCTTTTGGAAAGGTATGAGGGCTTTTGCTGCGAAAAACATGTCCAACAACAGAGCAAGGCATAATCTCCAACTGCCCACCACATTGCCATACCTGATAATTAATGATATTTGTTTAAATTTACAGTATTTTAGAAGAATCAAAGTGTTGCTTTTAAGTTCACCTTTAATTATTACTTTTTAAATTAAAATTAATAAAAACACAATATGGAGGAGAGATTTATTACAATTTCACAAATTGTCGTTGTCCCCAGCCAGTTTAACTTAAGTTCTTAAATTTAAAGCATAATTTTACTAAATGGCATAAACACTAAAGATATCAAAACACATTTTCAGAAACTTAACTAAATAGTGATTTTAGATTTTTCTTAAAAGTGAATTTCAAACTTTCTTGTTTTGCAAACAGTTATGCAAGTTCTTTAATATGCACAAAAACCCAAAGGCTCTTGTGCATTTGATTTCCATCTTAAATAACTTACATGATCATTTCCCTTAAACCAGGGTTTCTCTTCTAAGACATGAACTAGAACTCTGGGTTTAGGTGGACCCAGACTCTATCTACCTTTTGCATATTCAATTTTGTAATCAAGAAAATAATCCAAATAGCAATTACTACCAAAGTACGAGTATCTAATTAAATTTGTAAGGTCATTTGTGAAGATCATTATAAAAAATTCATGCCTATTTAGAAAGTGTCAAAAACATATTTGCATTAATTTTAAGTATAAAGGCAAGTCATGAAATCAATACCTTTTCACTTAAATATCTTCATAATTGGTTCTCCCATAAATAATCACCAAGCAAAAAATCCAAAAAGCAGTCATGTTTAATAGTATGTACTAGTATTAGGGCAAGTGATCATATCCTCTTTTCCTTTTTTTTTTCTTTTTTAAACAAATGAGAAAACTCAGTGATACGCTCATTTCAACAAACTGTGTTTAAGACTCATCATGTGCTAGGGGTTGGAAATACTGAAATGAATAAAACAAGACCCCCGCCTGTAAGCAGTTCAAACTTGGCTAAGATCATCACTGCCAGCATGTGATGGAGCCAGAGCCAAAACTTAAATCTTCTAACTCCTAGTTCAGTTCTTTTTCCACTACATTCCAGCCTAAGAGATGAAAAATGAATGAAAGTTATTGCAGAAAATGAAACTCATGAAATCAAATAAATAAGGCACATGTGGAGCCTATCCAGAGCCTTTGTTTTGTTTTTCATAGTAAGTTATTATCTACAGGAAAAAAACACAAAAACCCAGTTCATTTAATCCAAACAGTTAAGTCCAATGTCCTTTAAAATTATACATAAATGTTTTTTCCATTCTGACTCCCTTGATAATCAACTAATTTCCTGAAGCACTAGATTTAATTATATTTATCTTGGCTGGAATTCAGTAGCTACAAGTGCATTAATTGGTGTTATTGCCTGGACACAGGAGTTTAACTGATTCCTCTTGATACATTGGCAACAATGAATAAATATATTAAGTTACACTTTAAAAGAAAATATTCTAAAATTTCCAGCAATTAAATATTAGAAAACACAAAAAAGTAGAACGCACACATCTGTAATAATCTGTACTAGCTAATTAGAACACAGTATGTTTCATTGTTTAATGTGTGTGCTGTATTTAATCTCCACAAACTTACTCTGAAAGACATTTCTATGTTTTCACCTCCCCAGATTTCCATTTCTTCATCATAACTTCCAATATACTCGAAATATTCTTTTGATATGGAAAAAAGGCCTCCTGCAAAAGTGGGTGTTCTGAAAAATAGTCCATTATCAATCTTTGTTATAAAAACAAAACAAGATAAAACAGCATATTTTAAGAACAGCAGAATCAAATCCACAAATTAAAGTCATATCACAATTTCTAAGCTTTTAAATAGATTAATAAAAACTAAAAATGCTGTCTTCAAAGTCAAGTATTTGTGTGTGTGGGGGGAATTACTTTGTGTCCTCTCCCAGCAGAGGAAAATTGAATGTCCTCTCCTAACCATGCTTTAAGACTCTTACATAATGACTTATGAGGAAGACAAAATAAGAGTTCACTTAATTCTACTTCTCACTCAGCAACATCATGTGTAAGTGCATAAATAAATGATTTTTATATTCTCTTTCTATATAGAACCTGTGTTTTTTTTGTTAGCATGAATTACCTCGGAGGCAACCGCTATAGAGGGCATACATATTCAATGTATGGCTTGTGGTGCAAATATAAGACTTTGAGAGCAACCAGCTTACTTAATCGGGTAGGTTTCATCTTTCCTTCTTTGCTTTTCATGATCAGGAAGTGATTCCCAGCCAAATGAAAGACCCCAGTCAAAATTTCCACGGTTGTGGTTACTTCCATAAGGAGAAGGTTTGTTGAATTCAAATGTGTTCAGATCTATCGATGCAATATCTGGACTCACGACAGCAGTGTAGTTCTCAGCTATTCTGGCCAACAAAGGTTCTAACCAACCATAGAAACATTCACCTGGAGGAAACAGAATTTTAATTAACGCAATGAAAACATGGAAGGTTTTTTTTCTTTAGTCATTTGAGTAAAGGTTTACAGAGATAAGAATAACAAAGTAATTTGTGTTTTGAACATTTTTATAGAGATTTCTTTTTTCTCAGCTTTATTGGAGTATAGTAGACAAATAAAATACTATATATTTACAGTGTACAGCCTAGTTTTTATATATGTATGTATTGTAAAAATGATTACAAACAAGCTAATTAACATATCTATCGTGTGTGTGTGTGTGTGTGTGTGTGTGTGTGTGTGCACGTGTGCACGCACTCGCGTATGTGTTGTGTGTGGTGAGAACATTTAAGGTCTACTCTTAGCAGTTTTTAAGTAGACAATATATTATTATCAATTACCATGCAGTACAATAGCTCTCTAGAAGGGGAAATTTCTTAGATTTTTTTGTAATGAGCTAAGGGTAGGGTAAAAAAGGTAAAACAAGATTTAGTATAATTAAGAAGATTTTCCTACAGCTGATCATCTTTTTTTTTTCTTAGAAAAGAAGTAAACTAATACTGACATATTTAAAATTTAGATGATATGCTTCCCTTTTAAAAGGACTATAAATCAAAGATAGTTTTTTGCTGATCCATATTATCTGGCCTTAAAAGTGTTCTGATTTATTTAAACGTGTCTCCCCCTGAGTAAAGTACAGTAATTGAAATCTTCATTTCTCTGACTGGATGTTAGGAGAAAATAAGTCAAGTAGTCAGAGTAAATTCTGATGTTAGCAGTGACAGAAGGACTATTCAAAGCTGCCCAGACCTAATGGAAAGTGAAGACCAAGGAGTCTCATGACAGGTCTGGGCCCTGGTCACAGGCCAGGCTGTCTTACATAATACACACTATGCACATGCAGTTTTATTTTATTTATTATTCCCACAAAGCAGAGCTTGGCAGTCATTGTTCAGGAGGACCTTCAGACACATTCATCTGGTGGGAAAGATTGCCCAGTCTGACCATACTGTAATTTTGGACAAGAAGAAGGAATACTAGAGAATGGTGTTTTCCTTTGTAAAATACCTCTCTAATATTATCTTTAGACCTTCTCTTTATTTTTAAATGCCTGATATTAAGAAAGTCCTAGATGTCAGCTCTAAATGAATCAAGCAAACCCAAAGCCCTTCTGTAACAATCAGAGTATGTTCAAAATCAGTTGTTGAGATAAACATGACCTAAGTGCTGGCCAATTCAAAGCTAGAAACTCATGCAAAGAATAAAACCCACTAAACTTACAGCTTAAGGAACTACATGACATTTTAGTAATACCTAGCATGCACATTACACATTGACTCTAAAAATACTTTCTAAATACTTTAAAAATATTAACATTGAAAAGAATTAAAATACAAAGCCCAACATCAATGAAAAAATAAGAAAAAATTGATAATGTTCATGGAAGAGATACCAGAAGAATTTAAGAGATGGCATCCCTAACTTGGCATAAAAAGGAGCCTGCCAATCTTCAAGAAAAAAAAATAACTGAAATATAAATATTAAGAGTAGCAATACAAGGACAGAGTTTAACTATAGGGTGAAGTATACTTAAACTCTCACTCATTTTAAAGTATAGGAATCAAGAATAACAAGGAAAAAAATTTTATTTTGAGAGAGAATGAACATTTGGGGAAAAAAAAAATCCCAGGCAAGGATGACCTGCTGAAGAAGCTGGTTACTGGAGAACATCAAAATTAAGGAAACTTAAAAAGGTAGAACTCTATATAAATGAAAAGAAGTTCCTATGCAGACCTGTTTTCTGCTTGGGTTGTCACTGCTATTAATATAATCACTATTTGAAAATGTTGTTAAAGAAAATACAATTGGCATTTAAAGAAAAGCCTTCCTTACCTTTTACACTAGAGGGAGGGGGAGGAAAAATTGTTACAACTATGTCTATACATATATACTTACAGTGAGCATCTAAAAATGTGAGCGTTTCAGCTGTTGCGACTGTTGCTCCTAGCAACCGAGCAGTGATCAGACCTTTTCTTTCTCTTTGTCTGACTATTTTTACTATAGAAAATTGTTTTATATATTCCTCTAGTTTATCATGTAAGTACTCTGCAAGGAAAAAATAATCGGGATTAACTCTAAATTTATTTTCATATATCACATATGAAAGCTAATGAAGCCATAGAGCAATGATCCCTCCAAATTCATAATCTTAACAGTTGCACATATTCTTCAGTAAAATGAAAATTTTTATCTTTATTTTAATTCTTTACTGGGGGAAAAGAGGCTACATATGCAAATTATAACTACTGTAAAACATAACATTATAACGCATACTTATCCTAAACACTTCCTATCAGTAGGTAAATTGTGTTTGGGGGAAAGTGAGAGACTTCAAATGAAGTGAACCCCAGTAGTTAAGAAGACTCATTTAGAGGCCTGAGAAGATTGACCACTGGAGTGAAATAAACAGAATTTGGCCAAAAATATATACAGCCCTTTTAAAAATTGGCATTCAAGTCTGGAAATATAAAGAAAAATGCCACGTATCAAAAAGATTCTCTGATATTTAGGCAGTGAGAAAAATAATTTAATACCAAAATTTTGAGGAAAAAGGCAAGTAGGAAAGTATAGGGCTATAGCAGTTTGGGAATTTTTCTACAAATAGTCAGCAGAAAATTTCTGCAAGATTTGGAGTCTCCTGACAAAATTTTTTTCCAGTAAAAATATGAAAGCAAAAATGAACATGTAAATCAGGAATAAAGATACATGCAAGCAAATTTTAGTAATGGGTATATAATTTAAGATATTCAATATTCCAGTTTGGATGAGATACATAATAAGCAAAAGTTGAGATGGTTGGTAAAAGAAAAATTTATTGGCCAAGTCAATCAAGTTGTTCATATCTTTAAATAACTTCTTAAACTTGCTTTTCCACAATTAAACTCTTGATTTCTTATTGAGTATATAATGCAGTTCTACAAGTGGTTTTCTTGGACCCACAGCATAACCTCAAAAAGATTTGGGAATATTGACAAAGTCCATAAATATTCTGGGTTAAATGTTTGCTTCTGCCAGATTTTAGAAGCAAATGCTGATGATTTTGATTTCATCTGTTTGATACATGTTTTTTCAACTCTCCAGTGGTGCAGATCAGAGTTGCTTATTTAAAGCTTAAACATTCATAAGGGAGGTGAGAGTTCAGAAACAACCCTTGTGGGAAAAAAAATTTGTCTAAACAGCATTGTCTTGGAGTAATAAATTAATATTTTAAAAGTACCTTCTAAGTACTTCAGAAATAATTCTCCAAAAGACAAACAGGATTGTAATTTGTCTTAAAAATATAATCATAGACTGGCATGGTAGCTCACTCCTATAATCCCAGCACTCTGGAAGGCTGAGGCAGGAGGATTGCTTGGGGTCAGGAGTTTGAGACCAGTCTGGGCAATACACACACACACACACACACACACACACACACACGCGCGTGCGTATGTACATGTAATAGATACTTTACATATAAATATTTTCTGCTTTAAAATACTTGTAAATACACACACGTATATATATGTGTAATAGATATTTTTACATTAAAAAATTTTCTGCTTATAAATTTCAAAACTCTTAATGGGAATTGATTTTTTTTTAATGGAGTAACTACACATTCCTTCAATAAACCCTCTCACTGTTTGAATTTGTTTTAAAAAATTGGTATTTACGCACAATTTCTGAACTTCCTGTAAGTTCTTATCTGCCCCCAAATTTAGTCCCCAACCACGCCCACATTTGGAAGATTGAGAACACAAAGCTGATGTCCTGAGTTCAGTTTATAGCACCATTATTTTTAGCTGTGTGACCTTAAGCAATATTTTGCCTTTTCTGTACCTCAGATTTTTAATCTATAAAATAGGGATAATAGGATTTACCACCATAGGACACTGTTGGGAGGAAAAAATAAAATGTCATTGTACAAATAGAGCATTTAAAACAGGGTCTATGGCTTAAGCTCAAAAATGTCTTGCTATCACTAGAATTAACGATCTCATTGTCACCTGGTCATCTACATATTCATTCTCCTTTCTCAAGCAAGTTGATATCAGGGACTACATCCTACTTCTCAGGCTCCTTTATAGCAACAGGGAACACAGTTTCCACAGTGGGTACTCATGGATAGTTCTTTGACTGATTCAAGAAGACAAATTACACGAGTATGTAAAGATAACTTGCACTTACAAAACAGTTCCACATCTATTGTCGATTGCTATAAAGAATAATCAAAATATTCAGATCCCTTAGCCAAGTAGTTCTACTTCTCTTTTCAAAAGGTGTTATTCAAAAGAAGAAAATTGGCATAAGTACAAGGATATTCATTGCAGCATAACACACAGTAACACTATGGGTGAACAAAAAGATGAATGTCTAAGTAAAATGCATCTATTCCATTATTGTCATCAAAAATGGTTTTGAAGGAAAAAAGAAACAGACTAACAAACACTATGTGAAAATGTCAGATTTCAAAATAAGATTTCTCACATAATTAGAAAATATTATATCTACTTAGACAGTGATTAGAAAAAAATTAAACTGGTTGAAATAGGTCGATTATGAATGAATATCACTTTTCATTCTGACTTCCTTTAATTCTGTACTTTCGTTCGTGCAATAAAGATGCTACCTTAAACTGAGGATTTATTAGAAGCAAACTGACCATGCGCCTATTCTTCCACTACTTCAAAAAATAAATAAATAAATAAAACAAAACAAAAAGCATCTGAGAGTAAATTTTCGAAAAACCAAAGAGGGAAAGATTTCTAAAATAAAGTTTTTTTGTTTTTTTTTAAAGGTAAAGCATAGGAGAGCTGTGTAGAACTTAATCAGATATTACTCAAAACTCCATACTGTGGTAAAACTAGACAGAAAGAATCAGAAAAAAATTCACAACAGGTCAAGCAGTAAATAAATCAGTTGATTACAACTGAGTTGTGAAGTAATCTGAGTAAGGGGATTGGAAATTCAAATCAGAGATCTGCAGGATACAGTTTGACTCCAGGGGACTTGAATAACAAATCTTTCCCATCTTGAGAATAGGTTTCACGTCCAGATCAAAATCTCTGGTGATTGGCAACCTTATTCCATCTAGATGCTAATTTAACATGCAAGAACATAACTTCAATTCACTTAGGATGTTTAATTTTAAAACCATGAAATTGTTTAGAATTATGTGAAGAAATGATCAAATAAACCAGGTTAATAATTTCATGTTTTAGTCACTTATTTCCATTTCGGAAATGTGGATACATCTTATTGTTGTTAGAATGTCACCAAATAGGCAGTGTTTTTTGTTGTTGTTTTCTTTTTCCTTTTCTTATATATACAAAATTGTGGTGTACCTTACAATGGACAATGTTTTAGATCTGATGAGAGCGCATTTATTTTCCTATTTTACAGACGAGGAAACACCTCATTAGTGCTAGAGCTAAGATCTGGCTCCAGGATTCATTCAGAAAAAATTTCATCCTGGATTTATCAGGAAGAAATTTAAAAATCACTGAAATAATCTGTATCTTTTTGCTATTTAAAATACTTGTGATACTTGAAAATGCAGCAAATTAGAGTATTTGTTAGATTAGCCTTGTGATTCCAATTTAAAATTTAGTTTTTGATTTCTAATTTTAAGTGGAAATGTATTAAAGAATTTGGCTAACTTTGTAATTACTGTCGGAATATTTTAAAAAGTCAAAATAAAACAGAAAGTGGTGACTCTAGTGATTTTTAACTATTTATTTATATTATTCATTAATGGATATATTATTTATATTAACTCATTTAATCTTCAAAACTGCTGTAAGAGTTACATACTATTTCTGTATTTCCTCAATCCTAAGCTACACAATTAGATACTTACTATAATCAATGGCATGTTAAGTTTAATTGACTGTGGGTTTTACTTTTTCTAGTGGTTTGTAAACTAATGACATCTCTTATAATTCATTTGATGAAATATGATAATATCCTCATTTTACTAATACAGGATCCGAAGCAGAGAGGTTAAGGCCTTGCCCAAGTTACCTAGCTGGTTACGAAAAGAGCAAGGATTAAAATCAAGGCAGTTTGACTCAAGACTGTGCTCTTAACCACTATACCCTACTATAAAAGTCTCATTCTGAGGACTTTATAAATGATGATGTTTCATACATGTCTGCATTCCAAAATATTTGAATATGTACAACCCTAGATTCTAATTTCATTCATAATACATACCATCCAAATGAATCTATTCAAGCTCTGAGATGGCACAATGAGAGCACAGTGTAACCAAATAGATTTTTAGTCACCTACCACACGAATTTATTTGGGTAACAATCTAATTTGCATGTGCTTTCTTACCATCTACACTAGCATCATCCACCAAAATGATTTCCTTCAGCAGTATTGCAGGTGAAGAATAGAGCACACTGTGAACAGTTCTAAGTAGCGTGGACCATGCTTCATTATGAAAAACTATTATGACACTGGTAGTAGGTAGGGGAGGACAGCGCTTAAATTTTTGTTCAATACATCTAGAAGAAGTTGAAGAAGTAGAAAAACAATGATAAATTTTATTATTTTATTTCACAGTTGTACCATTGCTAAAATTCTCATGATTTAATCTTTATCACTGAAAAATAGTAATGCTATATATGTAAATAGATCAAAACAACTTTTTAATGAGCAGATCACTTACCCAGAGCTCATGTTCACTGATAGGGATTACAATAGATTAAGGATTAAAACATGTTATTGTAAGCTTTCTCAACAATATAACTTTAAATACAAATAACATCTTAAATAATGAAAATAACCTATACGTGAGACAACATATAAAAACAAGTCCTTGTAATTGTTCAAGCTTTTCTTTTTCTCTTGCAGAAACTTTCTTTTTATTTGCAACTTTAAAAATTATACAACTTTATTAAATAAATGTTCATTTTTGTAGAGATTGTTTTAAATTAGATACTTTTCTAAGTATGTAATATATCTCCTAAGTGTTTCTCAGGTTTACTTAATCAATTTTCTTAATCCGTATATAAAAGGGAACAAATAGATTTACCATAAAACCTGTGTTCTTAGTAAGTACTACCATTTGCTACATGCTGTATTAAAGATTTTGCTCCAGGAATCTGATCTACTGTTTAATTAAATAAGACCTAGCCATTACATTTTTTTCTTTAAAAAAATGAAGAATCTACAGAAAGACCTAAATCCATGTTAAAAGTCCTGTGATTCTGTCACCATCTGAAACTCTGCCTGGGCACAGAGGGAGAGAGTCTAAGTACACTTGGCTTATTAATGGTACTATACATTAGCTAAAATCATTAGTTATACATTGATCTTGAATTCATTTGTATTTCCTCAATGAAAAATAGTTTTCATATTAAGCTGCTGGGGTATGGGTGAATCTATGTAGTCTCCAGTCTTTGAGATTGGAGATGAGATGACCACAGTTCCCGGCCTGCTGAGGTGAGAGGAAGATCAAAAGAAAACACATATTGGAGAGGGACTGGAAGCACTGGGACATAAAATAAACCATGCGTGGTTTATGGAAAAGATAAACAAATAAAGCAACTGTATCTTTAAGGCCACTTACAAACCATAAATGGCTGTACAATTGTGAATAGACTAAGAAATCCTCCCACACAGTCCAAAAGTACTGTATAGCTTATGAACAACTGAACAGTACTGTTCAAACCCAAAGAGAAGGAAGTAAATCATTCACTCCTGTGATAGGAGCCTGACACATTTCAGTTGCTCTCTGTCAGGGCCAATGGGGAAACTGTAGCCTCCAGGGTGATACTAGAGGCCTGGGAAATCCATGCTAAAAAAGATTCTCAACAAATTCTCTAATTAATTACTTTTATAACCCTACCTCAACAGGAATGTCTTTGAGAACCTTTTCTAAGAACAAGTCTTTATGGTGGAATATTTGTAGTGATTAAAAAATATATAGATTGGGGGTAAAATATCAAGAAAAGGTATCAACAACAGAGTAATAAAAGGAGAGGTTAGTTCTGAGTGAAAGTGATTTTGCTCTCTGGTATCTTCATGATTTAAAGTATAATACTGATACATGGTCAGAAGTAAATAGTCACATTCTTCTTCGTTGGTAGATGAAAGCATGTTATTTATCCTAAATTGAATTTTGGATAAACTATCACTTAAAAATAAAGCTCAAATGCAAACTATTCATATATACACTTGAACCCTAAATACATAAAAGTTACTAAATATAAACTTGTATTTCTAACACATAAAAAGTAAAAATATTATTTTTAATATTTATAAAATATTAATAAAACATATACAAACTAAGCCAGTACAAACTAAAAATAAAACTTATTCAAACCTCAATGATATAGTACGTTATTTTTAAGGTTAAAAAAGAGGAACTTCATGATTTGTTGTCTTATAAGCATTTTGGGGAGAAAGTGAAATTCTGGAATTAAATTTTTTCTCTACTTCTATTTGCCATGTGGTTAATTAATTCAATATCAATCAAGAATTATAAAAATGTTTTGAAGGTTTAAATGAGAAAACTGTACAAAAATTCACACTAATAAAATGTTACCACTTTAATTTTGCAAGACTCTCCCTCAGCTTGAGCAAGGATTTATTTACTTAGCTGACAACTACTAATGTCAAGTAAAAGTGACATGTTATAATGTTAATGCAAATGATGAAATCTCACAGTATGATTTCTAAACTTCATTCATTTTGAAACAATTAACATGTTAAATGTATGCTTTGAAAATGGTTTCACGTGTCATTTAAAATCATACAATTAAAATAAACTGCCAAAGTGATTGTATATTAACAATCAAGTCACTTGAGAAAGGTGGCACATAGAAACATGCTTAAATTATCAGTCACATGACCATCTGGTTCGGGAGAAACTAGATCTATATTTCTAATAAGCATGGGAAGGATGAGCAATTCTTCAGAAAACATGTTCCTTGTTGATAATAATTGTAATCAGAATAAAAAACAATTAAATCTTTACTACCTCTACAAAACCCTATCCAAAGTAAGAAATAATTTAATTTTCAGCTCTAGCCCAAGAATGTTCTAAATATGCTTATTTGCTTTACACTTATTAACAAATAACATTATTGAAAATGATTGCAGCTTCTTAATGCTATATTGGAAAAATGCTCATTTTGAGCTGACATTGGTTGTCTCATCAAAGAATAAAAATCGTGCTTATTGATTTTTGATGTAGGTTGCTTTTCAGTCAAGACCCCTCCTAAAATCAGTAAAGTACAATACTATATTCTAATCTATTAATATAAAAAAGTAACTATACTGTGCTCTGTTCAATGACAGAATACTTTACATACTGTTTCTTCACACATTCATTTAAAAATGATGAGTAACTTAAACTTGGATCACACAGATTAGAATAGAGCAAAAGAAATGAAAGAAATCTAATCTACACAATTTCAACACTAAGAAACACATAGTTGGAACAGGTATTTGTAATCATAAATCTAGAAAAGTCTGAGTAAACCAATAGAATACAATTTTTAAAAGTTCTTTTCTTCAAGTTCACTTCCAAATGTAATTGTATAATAAACAGAAAGCAAAATATGTAGGCTTTATTTGATTACAGTTTGTCTATTTTGTACTCGAAAATCTACTGAGGACTTGAAGGCACTGGAATTCATTTTAGCCATATCTGTTCAAATGTAGCATTTATACTTTACCTCACAGATTAAAAAAAAAGTAAAAAGGTTAATAAGGACAAAGAGACAACATAGCAGGACCTGTATACTTAACATAAACATGTAAACAAAGTGACTCAAGAAAAAAGGCATATTGGCCTTTCAGTAGTTGCAAAGAATTTATAGATATGAGAACTAATCAACAAAAATTTAGAGAAAGAATCATAGTTAGAATAGTAATTGTAACAATATTTTCCCTTAAGAGAATACTTATAAAACATAGGGCATTCTGAAATATAATCATGTACTCAAAGTAGCCACAAAGTCTGTGACTTAGCTTATAAATCCATAAAATATTACTAATAGCTCCAAAACCTTGGTACATTTTTAAACATTCTATAGCAATGTACAGAGAAATGAAAACAATTCCTCCACTTCCTACATTTCCCATAAAAACCGTTCAATATTTCCTCTTAGACAGATGAGAAAACTACAGCATTTAAGAATAAAGGATTTCCTTGTGGATGGAGGACAGACGTAGAGTTCAGTTTTTAAATTTCCAAGCTAATAATTTTCCCTTCTGCATTGCCTCATCAAGCACAGATAGAGATGTAGCTAGCCTTTACAAGCAAAACATAAATAAAACAAATTTAATAAACAATATTTACTGATTTTCTGCCTTAGCGTGGCTAAAAAACAAGCAATTCCTCAGCTAATGCCTCTCTTCCCTGAAAATCCTGGTGATAAACGGTAAACAATGAATATTCTTCAACATACTCAGGAGGTCGAGTGTCTGGTCCAAGATCTCGGTGTAAAGAAATCCTGTCACTTGCAAAAGCATTAAAACAGTGTTTTGCTTCCCCACGTTCCTTCTCCTTCTGCTCTTCAACACTTAAATTGGTTGTCTTGAAGGCTTTACCAGAAGCACCAGGTGCATTAGAATCCTGAGGTGGGCGGTCAAGAACAGGTTTCAGTTCTGCTGCTGTATAATATCCTTGCAAACAGGGTCTCTCTCCAGCATCAATGTTTTGCCTGACAGGTGCTCCTATTTGCATTTTTGGCATCACATCTTTAATATTGTTTACAGCTTCTAGCATTAAATCAAACATCTTGTTTTTGTTTTTCATATTTCTTTCCATCCTTGATTCCTCTTTGGAATATTGAACACTTACTTCTCTTTGCATTAAAATCAAAACTATTATAAAGAAAAAAATTACTGCACCAAGTTTCCAAAACTTTTTATGGTAATGTCTTTTAACATGTAATTTCACAAGTCGCTTTAGGTGAGCCATTCTGACATTAAAAACTTGTCACTTGACAAATAAACGTAATGATTTCCTCTGTTACTTATGTTTTTTATCATAGATTTGCTGGCATGAAAGTTTCTTTAAATGGCAATACCTATAAACAGAAATGATAGATGGTATTAGCAGCTACAAAATCCTACAGGCATGATTCAATTCATTCATTCAACCAGCAACTGAACATAGCTACAAACAATGAATTCTTATGGTTAAGAATATGAAGATATGTTGCCCTCAAGAAAATTATACTTTTGGAAAACAGCAATTACCAAGTTAACTTATAATCTATTGGGACAAAAAAGTATAAATTTTTCTCCAGTAAAAAATACATTCTTTGGTAACTCTAATATCAACTATATGATGTATATAAAATTATTTTTATAAACATATTTTGAGTTTTAAAAAGAGAATATCTTAACATGATAACCAAGAAACTAAAGGTTTTCATTAAATGGATTATAAAAAGAGAGGATCCATAAGAAAACAAGTATATATTGACAGGTGCTATTAGGAACCCATCTAAAACATTGGCCTTCTTTATTTGTTGTTGTTTTGAGGGATTTTTTTGTTTGTTTCTTTGTTTTTCCTTTGGTTTTGCTTAGTTTTTGAGTCAGGAGTCTCCTCTGACACCCAGGCTGGAGTGCAGTGGTCTGATCACAGTTCACTGCAGTCACGATCTCCTAGGCTCAGGCGATCCTTCCACCTCAGCAGCTGAGTAGCTGGGATAACAGGCTAATTTTTTTTTATTTTTTTGTATAGACAAGGTCTTACTAGGCTGCCCAGGCTGGTCTTGAACTTCTCAAAGCCGGAGAAGCTTGAACTTCTCAAGCTTCTCCGGCTTTGGCCTCCCAAAGTCCTGGAATTACAGGCGTGAGCCACTGCACCCAGCAATGGCCTTCATTTCATGCAGTTTGCCCTCAAACTATGAACCATGACTCCAGTTAAACTAATTACGATTATAAAGCAGGTTCATCAATAAGTAAACTAGCATGTTCTGAGATTTTCTCACCTGGTAGTACTTGTGAATCCTGAAGAAACCCCAAAAGACAAGAAAATCAAGAGCATTTAATTTGTTGTTATAGAACAGTTATTTTCAATAGCTCACAGAAATACAAAATCTAATAGTAAAAAGAAAATGCTTTAGCATTACTCGAAGCACTCTAGAGAATCTACAGAGATCATTGAGTTAAAAAAGAAGAATTTGGTTTTAAGAAATATTGCCTACAGTTGACCCTAAGAACAGGACATCAAGTTTACTAAACCCTAAGATGAACCCACAGAAACAAAATAAAGGAAAAGAAAAATAGGACGTTTCAGCACACAATTACATACCATGCACCATTATAGCCAGTCGAGTAGTTTGCAGGGGCAAAAGGGAGAGAAAATGTCTGTTCTTCCTAAAGTCTAAACATATTTTAAAGAATATGTCATTTACAGCAGTGAAAATTAACTTTGACACTTTATTCAGCTTCTCTTCCAAAGTTCTTGCAAATTTAAAATAAGAAAACCAAGTTCCAAGATGGAGTCTCTGGCTTTTGGCAAGAAATTTTAAGCTGAATACACAACAGCTTACTCAGTTCTATATACTATTTCTAACTGGAGTGCTCTATATTCTTTTCAGTACGGAATGAACACTTTGGTTCCAAAAGACACCTCCATTATGATGTATATTGCCCATAAACATGAGATTCCAATATTTCTGAGCTTCAGTTGCTCTAAGAAATTCATGAAAGAATAAAATGACCCCTTAAGTTTTTTCCTTTGATTGATGACTTTATATAAGGAGTTGTAGAACCACACAATTATAGTTGTGTGATTTATTATATATCAAATGTGGTGCTAAGTTATGGCTACAAAATTAAAGGTAACCCTTACCTTCAAGAAACAGAGTTGAAATATGGCAAGTCAGCAGGCAACCAGAAAGCAGTGTGATCCACACTATGACAGGAGACTATGAAAGCAACATGGAGGATAAGGAAAAATGTTAGGAAACTTTTCCCAGAGATGATATTGGTGAGTAGAATCTTAAAAGACAGACACACTTTAAGCAGGTAGACAAGAGAGAAGAAACGGCATATGTAAAGACATAAAAGCTAGAAAAGACATAGTCAGTCTTTAAGTACAGCAGTACTCAAGTGGAAGGCACAGGGAGAGAATGACAATTGATGAGGCTAGGGTGTCAGTTAAAGGTCCGTTCACAAGAAGCCTTGTACATCTGTCAGTGAATTTGGAATTTACCAGTGTTTTACTAAATCGATGAAATAGAATTAAATGAAGTTCTAAAGGAAGAATCGCTATCAAATCTATTTTTTAGGAAAATCACAGCTTTTTCAGCCCAGTAAGAATGATGGATACTAAAAAGATAAGAGGAGCTGGAAGGATGGAGAGGAATGAGTCAAGAAAGTCCAGGAAATAGAATCAAACAATAGGAGGACTTGGAAAGAGAAAGGAAAGAATGAGAGGTGGATGAGTAGAGTGATTAACAAAGGCAGGAAATACAGGAAAAAGGAAAGATTCAGGAATTAGGGAGACAATTTGCTCAATTTTAGACATAAAAACATTGTGATTCTGGTGGAACTTCCAAAGTGAGTTTGCATGAGCAAAAAAGATATATGGGACTGGAAATCAGGAAAAATCTCAAGGCTAGAGATGAAAACATGAGAGTCAGTCTTGGGTATAGAAGGGTTCACCTACAGAGGATGTATAGAGGACAGAGAAATATCTACATTTAAGGATAGAAGAAAAAAGAAGAGACTGGAAAGAAAGACCAGTCTTTTCTATCTTATAGAGGGAGGAGAATATGATAACAAGACAAATAGGATTACAGATAAATTATCCATGTCAGGTGGAGGTAATTTTAGATTCTGCATCTCACCCTTGAGAGATGCTAATTGGCAGTTGGTTGATGTTTAAAAGTAAACTTCATTAGACCTGGTTTAATAGGCTTTAGTGCAAAAAGTGAACTTTGGCAGAGAGGCCAACAGACTACTTGTAGTCAATGCCCCAGATCCTAAGGCTTAGCATTCAGGGCACTTTCAGACTAACAGTGCAGCAATCTGGTCTAAAGGATTTCAGGAGGATAAGAATGGGCAAAATGTTGGGTCTCACAGGACAGTGGTTCCCAACCTATGAAGCACAACCTTACCCCCTCTAACTGCAGCTTGACAAAAGAAAAATATTAATCAACTTATGTTTATCCTCCTTTCTGTCTCTGAGAAAACTGCCAAAAATTCCCTTCCTCGGTGTTATCTAGTGATAGTAGATTCTTCAATTGCTAGAGGTAGGGTAGGCTAGATATTTGAGAAGGATTCTACTGGTCTTCTTGGGCTGGTTTTTCCTTATGATGTTTTTAAAAGAACATGGAACAAGAAAGAGTCAATAGAGGGCACAGAGTAGGAAGAGATGACAAAACTAGATCTTTCTACAGCAGTGATAGTTTTGCCAAAACATTTTTTATTTGTTTTGTTTAGGAGTCTCACTCTGTTGCCCAGGTTGGAGTGCAGGGGCATGCTCATGGCCACCACAGCCTTGACCTGCTTGGCTCAGGCAATCCTTCCATCTCAGCCTTCCAAGTTGCTGGAACTATAGGCATACACCACCACCCCTGGCTAATTTTTTGATTTATTATAGAGACGAGGTCTCACCAAGTCACCCAGGTTGGTCTCAAATCCCTGGACTCAGGCAATCCTCTCGCCTTGGCCCCCTAACGTACTGGGATTACAGGCTTGAGCCACTGCACCTGGCCTCGCCAAAATTTATGCCAGAAATCATATTTGGTAAGGTGGAGAACATGAAAGAAGAATAGAATTAATGAGCAGCTGGAAGAGAGTTCTTGTAGGGATAAACCACAAACCAGAGAAATTCTTCATCAAGAGGACAATACGCCTTTTGTTGTGTGTATAGGTGTATCTATCTAAGGAGTCACTAAATTAATGGGTTTTAGTTTAGTGACTTTTAATGAGGGAGTCAAGAAAAGCTAATGAAAGGCATGTGTCCCTCTTACTTGTGTTTGTTTTTCTAGCACTTACCATAATGTTGGTAATATAGTGGCACCCAGTAGATATTTGTTGACTGGAAAAAGGAAGAAAGAGGATCAAGATTTCATTAGAAACAGTGACAAAAGCTTTTGTTGAACGTCGATTAGGTCCCTGGTACTTTCACACTTAACACATAAGTTCTCACTCTCCCAGCACTTGTGAAGTTTAGTGTTATTCCAATTTTACTGACAGAGAGAGTCAAATACGCTAAGACCTTTCAGTTTAAGACAGAGGGAGTCAAATACACCAAGCCCTTTCAGTTTAAGAACAGCATTTTTTAAAATGGGCTCAAAGTCAGGTTCAATGTAAAATCCTGAGCTTTTAACTGAAGCTATCTGAAATAAAGTTTTTCAGAGTCAAGAACCGATATCCTAAATGTAAGGACAATATGGGAAAATAAACTGAGGGAAAAAAACGTAAAAACCACAAATAGCTTCATATCATTTGGGGCAATGCTTTATAGACAAATGAGTTTAAAAAATGTTTTCAAAGTATGTTTTCAGAAGTAAAGATTGAGGATAAGATTGTAGATTTTGACAATGGACAATTAAGAGGTTGAGAACCTTTTAGAGTCAGAATCTAGAAGGAAGATGATACTTGGTTCTTTTTAAACTATTTCTGAAGAACCTAGTCTTCATTTATCAATTCCTGATTACTTAAAGATTCTAATATAGATCCTCCTGAAGATTTTCATTTTGACTATTCTGTACTTTACTGTTAATGTCCAGCATTAGGTTTCCATTAATGCTGAATGACACTCAACATTAAGCATCTACATCAGTGATACTCAACTCTGGAAAAACATTAGTGGAAAGCTCTTAAAAAATATCTTAAGTTCCACCTATGACTTAATTGGTCTAAATGCAGAGTCTACACTCTGTTTTTGTTGTAGTTTTAAGTTCTCCAGATAATTCTAAAAGCAGCAAGGGGCAAGAACCACTACTAGTCTAGATCACAAGTTTAGGTAAATCAAAACTAGCACCTAACAAAGAAAGGACTATATCTGTCCCAAGGCAAACATATTATTAATTTATAAAACTCCAAAGACAGGTTTTTAAAAGTAGATCATTGATATAAATTGAGTGACAGTTTTTTTTTTGTTTGTTTTTTTTGTGAGTCGGAGTCTCACTCCGTCGCCCAGACTGGAGTGCAGTGGCCGCTCCTGGCCACCGCAGCCTCGACCTGCTGGGCTCCGGCGATCCTTCCGCCTCAGCCTTCCAAGTAGCCGGAACTACAGGTGCGTACTACCACGCCCGGCTGATTTTTTTTTTTTTTTGTGGTATTTATCTCTTTTTTTTTTTAATTGTGATATTGAGGGGTACATTTAAGGGTTAGGTACACAAATATGCACCCTTGTTGATAAGAAGTGTCCCCCCATCCCCAGACAGGTATTTACTGCCATTAATCCCTTCCCCTATCCCTCCCACCCCCCCCATCGTTTCCCACCACTGTCAGTCATTTTCTTGTGGTAATACGTTGGATGATCAAG
>CAUYQG010131380.1:0-20367 GCA_963574415.1 Tarsius wallacei
CCAGAGGATCTCAAATCACTCTATGAAAAAGGTACTTTGCACACATATGTTTATTGTAGCATTGTTCAAAATAGCAAAAACGTGGAACCAACTGCACTGCCAGTTGAAAGAGAGCTGAATTCAAAAAATGTGGTACATATACACGATGGAGTATTATGCAGCCATAAAGAAGGACAAAATTATGAACTTCACAGCAAATTGAACGGACGTAGAGTCCATAATTCTGAGTGATCCTTCACAGAAACAAAGAACTGAGTATCCTATGTTCTCACTCATTGGCAGACCTTGAACAATTATTGTAATACTATAAGAAGAGGATTGGCAGTAGCGGAAAACTCTTGGAGTGGGGGTGGGGAGGAGGCAGGATTGTCAGTGGTGGGAATCTGCCTGGGGAAGGGGGGCACACCTCATCAACAAGGGTACCTGAATAATGAACATTTGTACACCTAACCCTGAATCGCACCCCACATCTTTAAAATAAAATAATAAAATAATAAAATAAAGTGGGAATAATAACACATTGCATCTGTCTCATAAAGCTGAAGAGAAAAGATACATCTAATTGCTTGGAACAATACTTGGGCATGTAGTGAGTTTTCAACACATATTTGCTTTTAGTATTTCTCAAGAAATTTTTCTTTGACTATGTTACATACTCTGTTTTAGGCATTTAAAACCCATTTTAATTCTTTGTAGTGCCTGCATCCGTTAGAATTTTACATTTTTCTGTGTGATAATTTGATGAACGTGTGTCTCCCTGACTTGATGACAAACTCTATGAGGGCAGGCACCAGGCTTGCTTTACTTATTGATATTTTTTGTTCCCAGAAGCCAGGGCAGTGTCAGTAGATGCTTGTAGATTCGCAGTAGGTATTTGTTGAAGCAGTGACACTAAAATTTCAATCACAGCTTTCAATGACCAGAGGGATTTGAATCTCAATTACTCAGAAAATAGGTCTGGTTCACTCTTCCAGTAGAGATACATCATATAGATATTTGAAAAGGTGTGGTCAAAGGAAGCAGCTGCAATTACCCAAATAGCATGCCTAAAGAGTGAAGCTTAGGTAGAATTAAGGGCCAGAATTAGGAATGAGATGTTTTTGCCGTGGGTTAATACATTCACCTTGCAGTCTTTGATTATTCTGAGGATGAAGTATACTTTTACACTTTTCATTTTAATTAAACTATAGTGTTCCTAGTACAAAGAAAAGCTGATACAAAGTCCCTACCTCTAGCATCTCAAATAGCTGTATCCTGTAAAATTGGTGACAGAGAGACTTGAAAATGAAAATAAAAATAACAACATCATCAACAACAAAACCCTTCCTGGATTCTCCTACTTGTTTGGCTCTGTGACTTTTGCACTCAGATGAACCTTTGCCATGAATAGCCTTACTGTGTCCTTTTAACAATAATATCTTAAACTTTTATAGTGCCTTATAGCTAAGCATCTCTAGACATTTTACAATAACATTAAAAAGAAAGCTGGTTCTTTACTCAGAATTGCCACAGGGGCCACACTAAAAGCCAGCGGTTTGCTACTTTATTCTGAAAAGGAGGGGTGGCTGGCGGGCTCACAGAATAGACGATGACCTCTGTGTCTCAGCATCCCTGACTGGAACTTACCCCTTGCTGCATGATGGGAGAAAGCAGGAGAGGGAATGAGTATTCACAGCCAAGGAAGACTTGTGACCCACGGATAAGTGCCAAACCTGGGAAATGGTGTAAAATCACAGCTCTCAATTCTCCCAGCCCACATGCTTCAGCCCAAGCTTAACGCACACACATACAAATATTCATGGTGGAAATCTGAATTATTTGGAATTGCAATCAAATATTTACTTGTCAGAAAACTAATTTTCTTATTCGAGCAATCTCAGGACTTGTGCTTGGAGATGTGTAAAAATATTTCTCCCTTGGAAATCTATTTTTATTCAAGTATATGATTAAATATATCACAATATATAATATACTATTTTTTTTTCTTCTGGCTCATCACTGGATTATTAAACAAAGTTAGGATTCCTCGGGTCATAACCTATTTTTTGTTATTTCTTTTGTTTTCTCAATTACAAGGATTTAATGGATGAAGCACAAGATTCAAAGCCTGAGATACATTAGTAAAGCAAAGAGAGAATTAAGGCAATTATTTCAGTAATTAAGGGGATCAGGCAGACCTTTTTTGGCTGAGACGTCTAAATAAGTTGGGGGAAATGTGGGATAGGGGAGGTGGAAACTCTGGTATTTTTGGAATAAAAGCCTTGTTTGGCCAATTCACTCTGATAATCTTAACTGGAATCACAAACTTTTACTTATTCCTCTTAGCCAAAAGGCTCAGAAGTTTTTGGTCATTAGTAATTGATTATTTGGGCAAGCCTTCTCCATGCAGCCATCAAAGAGGGCAGGGGATAAACTCGTTTCACCACACCTGGTTTTCTAGTATGTTCACAGCTGGCCATTTCTGGAAGGTAGGCCATCTGGGATCCTAACGCCTACCTTACAGGTGGGCCTGCAGCCAATGCCCACACAGGGCACATCAGTAGCATGCTCTGTGAATTGGAGCCATGTACTGTAACACCAAGGCCCTAGGAAACCATCCAATGGGATTTCCTAAACCCTTTTTATGATGCCTCTTCCGCTAAGGAAGTTTCTGCACAAACACAGACTCAGGTGGGCTGATCTTTCTCCCAGGCTGCTGCCATACCGGGAGAGGGCAGGCCTAGGGCACAACTGTTTTCTTTGCCTCTGCTTTTACTGCCGAGCTCAAGTTTAGTGGAGCTGCCTTTAAAAACGACAAATGTGCTCTAATTTTAGAGCATCATAGCAATAATTGTTTTTATTTCAGTGGTGAGGAAAAGTGAAGGAAAAACAGCTTGGGACTTAATAACCACCTTAGCCTGCAGCCTTCAAGTTTATTCATGAGATTTTTTATCTTCCTTCTTGCTCTGTCTCTCCCTGCACTCTTAGCATCTTCTTTAAGGCACAGCTTTAAATTACCTTGCAAAGGTTATATGTTTATTTACAAAGAGTTGGCTATGAATGGGCCTTCCAAAGCAGAGGGGTGGCTTCTGGCAATAAACATCTTCCGCTCTCTTAACCACCAGGCCAACTGAATAAGGTGATGTTTAGTGCTTCAGACATATTATAGTTTATGGCTTCATTAACCACCTGACCTGTATTGTGTGCAAATTTCATGAAAGTATGATGCAGATTTATTCCCTGAGGTATGCTGTGTATGGTGGTATTTTATTCTTACAAGGAAATGGCAATAATTATCCTTCAAGGTAAGAGTTTTCATTTTCATACAGTAAATCAGAAATTCAGGCATATACTCATATACGCAATATATTTACCTAACACACACCTATGTGCTAATTATATACGTAGTCATGTCTGGAATCCCAGCCCCACCCTTGGCTCACACAAGCATTAAGTGAAATAAAAAATTAGCATAAAAAACTGACTCATACAAAATAAAGACTTCTATTGGGGCCTCAAATATGTGACAGCTTTAAAAAACTGGATATATACTTATAAATTAAAGATTTCTAGATAAGTAGTGTATTCGGCTTAAAATAAAGGAAAAAATAGACAATAGATAAATAGATACTTGTTTTTAGATTAGAAGGTATAGTTTATTTAAAAGTAAATTAGAGAGAGAGAGAGAGAGAGAAGATTCACTTCCCCAAGATGGGGAAGGTGTAACCAAATGTGGAAATAAGAACTCCTGGGAGTTTGTGTGTGTGTGTGTGTGTGTGTGTGTGTGTGTGTGTGTCAGAATGAGTCAGTATATCACTGAAAAGAACTTTTATATGGTAAATTTGTGCATAGAAAAATGGAAAAACATGAACAGTTTAAAGTTGTGGTCTAAGTTTTCTTTATAAAGGTAAGAATATGTAAAATTGGGTACCATAATGATAAACACTGACCTTTTCACTTGTGTTCAAGACCTACCATAATTATTTATGTTTTCTGGAGGGGAACACAGTTTGTCCAACTGATGCTCACCCCGGCTTACTTGGGTTCTTCCCAAAGTTCTCAAATGGTCAGAACCATCCATCCAGGTCTCTCCCTCTCTCTTCTGCCAATCATTATCATTCTGTAATGTATTAATTTGTACTTTTTCCCACGTGTGTGTTTACACATCTGATTTTCTCAATTATATTGACAAGCTTTGAGTAAGCTGAAACTGTACCTTTATTATATTTCCTTTTCGCATTTCATTATTATCTACCACTCCCATAGTGAGTTTTCAATAAATATTGTTTGTTGAATTGACTGATATTAAGTCAAATAACGATTACCGAGTGCTCAGTGTAGCGTCTGGCACTTAGTAAATGTTCAATAAACGTTAGCCATTCAGTCAGGTAGTTAACAAAGCAAAGAAAAAAAAGAAATATTTCAGTATTCTACTTGCTTAGCGCAGCTAAATGAGAACTTGGTGCATGGCCGTGTTTGTCACATTCAAATAAGATGATCACTTAATATTTTTCATGCATTGTCTTCTTCCTTTATTATTAAACTCTGACTACTTCATCACCCAATGGAAACCTCCGCTATCTATCCAGTTATCTCTGGTAATCTCTGAGGACAGAATGTACATTTTCCAGATTGCTGTCGAGAAATGTGTCACTTTTCCAATCTCCCGCAGCTGTGCGCGATGCTGGGGACTGTATGGGAGCTGCTGTTCCCTGATGCTTCCCAGCAGCAGGAGGCCCAGTGTGACGATTCCTTCTGAGTCTTTTATGGCCCATACCCTCACTTAGTGTGGTTCTTTCTGTTTAACTACACCTTCCTAATCATTGCAATTAAAAAAGAATCATTGGAACCTTTCAACGTACATTGGAATGTATGAGATGCTTATTTGTGCAATGCCTAAAACAAAATGCTAAGCTGACAGATTTTCTTTCCTTCTTTTTTCTATGTGAGTGGATGTCCCCCACAACCTCTTAACTCTCAATCCATGGAGAAGTTTGCAATGAAGCATGGTCATGATGCTCAGAGGATCATTGTGGCCAGTGGAAGTTTCCAAAAATTTTGCAATGGGCCAAGTCTGAAAAAGATAACTGGGAAATTGGTTGCCTTAGAATTCAGGACAAACCTTGCTACACTTTTTTACATTTAATTATTTGATAATCTAAGGGAAACTTATGCTTTTTAAAGCTCTTTTGGTGTTTTCCTCTTGTTTGGTCCAATCTGAATTATTAATAAACCCACTAATGAAATCTTTGCTTAGGGAAACAGAAAATGATTTTTATGTCTGGAAAAATGGGAAACTCTATTTCTCAGTGAACCCTAGGCTTTCAAAATGGCACAGAAGAGCTTATCTGGCAACCCAGAGGTAAACAGACTCCATGGCAAAAAGAATGTTGTGCCACGAAGCTCATTAATGAGACTGGAAGTTCCCCAGCAGTTGGAAATTTTAGGAAAGAAAAAACAGGGAATAATTGCTAGGAACTAAAGACAATACCTATCAATTTACATTTGGTTGCACAGGTGGCACACTGAATACATTTAGAAGTCATTATTTAGATGTGAATCTGTGTGAAGTGTTCCTCCTAGAGGTTTGCAGTGCACAACCCACAATATCTCTTTATCTCATTCCCATGATCTTAACACCATGATATTTCTGGGGATACTGGGAAGATGATGAAAGTGATTGGAACAGAGTAGGGACTTCAAACAGCTATTTCCTGTCACGCAGTGCTCGTGTGAAGGTATTGGAAACGAAATAAATGCCTGGCAATGGTTACGTCATTGATGAGGCTCAGCAGCTTTGGGTTCCTCAGATCAGTATGGGCCTGGGACCCAAGCCCTCCGGTAGTAGAAAACTGGGGAAAGGCAAGGAAAATAGTGTGATGACTCTCTTCCTTTAGGTAATGATGGCTGATATAAGTGGCACTTCTCCCCCATGACAGTGGCTTCATACAGTATAATTTATTTCTCAGACACATACATTCCTGGGGGGCATATCTTCCAGATGGTGTCCTCCAAGAAATAAGTCAGAGCCCAGGTACTTTCGAGCTTGTGGCCCCAACTTCTTCAGCATGTGGTTGCCAGTGTTGCTGGAGAAGGGGAAAAGGGTCTTGAGGATTGTTCCCAAGAGGTTTCTTTTGGCTGGGCCTGCTCAGGGCTCACATCACTTTGCTTATGTTCCCCTAGTCTAAATTGTCCACATCCAACTTCAGGGGAGGCAAAGAGATGCAGACCAGCTCTCTGTCCAGGAGGAAGAGGAAATCAGGCTCTCGCCTAGTTTTACCAGAACCACCTGGGTCTCTTTTTTTAGGTTGGTAGTGACTATACCAATGTCATCCCTGATGTGTGTCTTCTGCACTCAGAAGCCAGCCCGCATCCACATGGGACACTTTGCTTCCTCTCCGAAAACTATAACCACAGTTGTAAGAGAAGATGGAAAAAAAATCATACATGGTTTAAAATCTAAGAGTAAGCTGTCATTAAAAAACTAATTTAAAGTTATGGTATTTGTGTTGATTTTTTGAATGTTTACTAACCCTCATAGAATTTGTTTATTTATTTTTACTTTATTTTATTATAAAGATGTGGGCTACAAGTCAGGGATAGGTACATAGGTAGTCTGCGTGCAGGAAAAATTTGGGCCTCCAACTGGTCCTCACTTCCCCTGGTTTAGGGTCAGGTACGCTTAGTGATGTTACATCCCCCTCTTCCCCCTCCCCGGCAATGTTCCGCTACTGAAGATTCCTCTCTTGTAGTATTGTGATAAATGTTCAGGACCCACTTATGCGTGAGAACATGTGGTATAATTTAGAATTTCTGATTCTACTTTTCTAATGGAAAAAAAATTATCTAGTTAAAGAGTTCTGACAAATACTGCTTTGTTTCTCCAACAGTCCAAAATAATTCTATTTTATGGAATTTCCTGATTCTCAACCCAGTTGGAATGTATGGGCAATGTTCATGTGATTCTCTCTCCGTGTCTTTCTCTCACAGCTCTCGCTCTCTTTTAAAACCACCAACTAGGGAGCACGTAGAATGTCTCTCAATTGTCTTCAATGCATTTGCAAAGATTTTTTTTTACTTTTTGTTTAGTTTTGTTTACTAACAGCTATAGAGTCTAAAATTCTTTTCTGTCTCATTGTACTCACCACATTCAACTTAATACTCTGAAAATACGCACAGCTTTACAGAAATGCATCTGACACCTCTGTGTTCTCCCCACACTTCATTTACCTCTTCCTTTTGAAACCTTGGCTGAGAAACCCTTGTTTGGAAGTAGTAAATCTGGTATGTTTAGACAGAGTGTCTTTTTTCCCATTCTTCTCCCCTCTTTTATTTTGTCCTTTCCTCCTTCTCTCCCCCTCGCCTTCTCTCCCTCCAACCTTTTCTCCTCTCCCTCTTTCTTTCCCTCCTCCCTCCCTCCCACCTTCCCTCAATCCTTTCCTCCTTCCTTCTGTTCCATTTTCTTTCTTTTTTTCTCTTTCAAGAGCTTGGGGGCTACATTTCTTGTTCACAGCCTCTCACTCATGAGGATTATTTTCATGTTTTTATTTATGGCTTACTGAAACTTAAGACCATGATTCACATGCCAGCTCTCTGTATCCCACTGTGTCTGTGTCCATTGTGTAGGAGGCATTGTGCCATTGTGTGACTTGGTTTTTCTGCATCATGACATGATTTCATCTCTGCTTGTCTTGCACATCTTCTCTGCCAATATCAACTTGGAAATGTTTTCTTTAAATTCCACATCCCCCCCTTCTCTTCTGCAGGGATTTTCATAAAGAAATGCAATTTGATAAAAGTTAAAGGACTTGTCATTATACTCCCAGTTTAAATGCCTTCCCCACACCTTGGAAGACTTCGTACCTTATAGCACTCTGGTGTGTTATGCATTTAATTAAATATGGTGTTTGCTGTCCTTTCTGCAAGTCATCAAGCAGCAGACCCTTGGACAGACACAGAATCCCCTGTTAAAGCATTCCTTCAGTGGGAAAATCAGAGTCTCCTCATATCACTTTGAATTACAATGCCTTTCCCAGGAATGTAATTCATGGTAAATACAGGATCAGCTTGTACATTTAGTGATAGCTGCTCCTTCCTTTTCAGCAGTCAAGGTTAAAACATTGAGCATGGTTCTTGGGAACTGACTGCCCATGTCTACTCTTGAAAGTTCCTCTGTTAGTCAGGTCTTTCCTGGCCACTCTGAGGAGATAGTATTAGAACAAGTGCAGTCTTTCTCACCCTGCCTTCCTGATGTCTCATCCTAGATTTGTCTATCTGAAAAGTGTTTTACCAACACTATTCAAAGAGGTTTCTGACTGCATAATTCCCTGGAGGTATCAGTCAAACACAAGCTGAGCACAGGCTTTCTAAGCAATGATAAGGTCTAAAATAACTTGAGAACATGGACCTGTCTTTTCTCTGGATTCCATTGGAAAGACATGATCCCATACTCCACTTCTGCTCTATAGACAAACTCCAGTCTGAAGCTACCTTAGATGTCAAAGCCATTTATAAAGCTGTAGTATCCTTTCTCTGGGGAATATTCAATGAAATATATTGGGCTCTTGTCACTATTAAGTGCTAAGATTCAAGTATCCAAAAACCAGTAAGACAGCTTCTGCTCTAAAGAAGTCCATATACCATACAGGGAACATTCCTCAAAATAGTAAAAGCCATCTATAAGATTTTTTTTTAAGTAAAAAGCTTTCTTTCCTGAATGAAACAACATACTAACTCTATTTCAAAACATTTGTTTGCAAAACTAAATATTGGAAAGCTATGTGCTCAGATCTGAGTCCAACCCAAACTTTAGTACCTACAGTTTGAACTATTATTCTGCACTATCTTGATTTGTTTGTAATTTCAGAATTTGAAATAATTGTCTTGGTAAAAGTTGCTCTTTCATGCTGAGTTTTGGATTTAACTATATGTTAACTCATTTGCACATAAGATTTCTGAATTTATTGATTTTTTTTCTTTTCTATTGGCACAAAACATTTACAGAAAAAATAAGTTACAAAGAGTAATTAGGGAGAAAATTTCTTCCTTGTTTGACATCTAAGGAGACGTTTCAGCTTTATGAAATAGGAAGAAGGTAAAGAGGACTAAAATTAAAATATAAAAATAAAGTGAGCTATCAGCACCAATCACCCTGCATGTACTAATTAGGGCTTTTGTTCCTAAAGTGTTTTCTGAGAAAAGAAAAAAAAAAAACTATTTCTGATTGAAACTTCAGGAACAAATAACTAAAGAAAAAAACAAAATAAAAATGATATTATGGCCAAATCAATTTTGACAAACTGCAAAATTATATTTATCATTAGTGATTCATACATAAGTACCACATTAGAAGCTCTTGAAAGAACCTTAGAAAATGTAGGACACACCCTTATAAAAATTGGAACTGGAATCCAATTCCTGAACAAAACCTGAAACCCACAGGCCATAAGAGTTAAGATAGGCAAGTGGGACCTTATTAAACTGACAAGCTTCTGCAAAGCCGAAGAAACCATCAAGAGTGCAGGGAGACAGCCCACAGACTGGGAAAAAGTATTTGCCAACTGCAGGTCTGACAAAGGCTTAACATCTTGGATCTACAAGGAACTCAAGAGTGCTGAAAAGAAAAAAACAAACAACTCCTTTATAAAGTGGGCAAAAGATATGAACAGACACTTCTCAAAGGAAGACATCCGAGCAGCCAACAGACACATGAAGAAACGTTCAACTTCACTAATCATCAAGGAGATGCAAATCAAAACCACACTGAGATACCACCTAACTCCAGTCAGAATGGCAATTATCAATAACTCAAAAAATAACAGTTGCTGGACAGGGTGTGGTGAAAAGGGAATACTTCTACACTGTTGGTGGGAGTGCAAACTAGTGCAACCTCTGTGGAAAACAGTGTGGCAATTCCAAAAGCTCTAAATATCGACCTCCCAGATGACCCCGCAATCCCCCTACTGGGAATATACCCTGAAGAACTCAAATCACTCTATAAAAAAGATACCTGCACACGTATGTTTATTGCAGCATTGTTCACAATAGCAAGAACCTGGAACTAACCATGCCATCCATCAAAAGAGGACTGGATTTAAAAAATGTGGTACATATACACGATGGAATACTACACAGCCATAAAAAAGAACAAAATCATAAATTTTGCAGCAACCTGGATGGAACTAGAGTCTATAATACTGAGTGATCTCTCACAGAAACAAAGATCTGAGTATCACATGTTCTCACTCATATAGTGGACCTTGAAAATCTATTGTAATACTATAAGAAAAGGATTGACAGTGGCGGGAAACTATGGGGGGTAGGGAGGGGAAGGGAGGTGGGATTAATGGTAGTCAATATCTGTCTGGGGATGGGGAGGCACCCCTTATCAACAAGGGTGCCTGAACAATGCATATTTGTATACCTAACCCTTAACTGTACCCCACAATTTTAAAATTAAAAAGATGTTTAAAAAAAAATTCCAAAATAAATGTAAAAAGGTGAAATCCAAAACACTTCTGGTACCAAGCATTTTAGATAAGGAATACTCAATCTGTACTTGAAAGTACAGAGGATATCTTTAAATATTGTAGTCAGTGAGCTTTTCTATGAAATTAAATTTTCAATAAATCATCCAAGTACTTATTGAGATTATTAGCAGGGTGCTGCAAATCATTCAGAAGTGTAGGGACTCTCACTCTAATTGAAATTAATCTGTACAACAATGAAAAATACAGTCCTGAAAAGAAATGGATAATCCTTGATACATGGTACAGGAATGTCTATCAATTTCCCTTCCTGGATCTTCGTTTAAGGGTGAAGACTGGGATTTTCGGAACCTATCTCTTTGAAGACTTTCACTATTTTAACTCATTGCGCCTTCCAGTCCAAGTAGATTTCTGAATTTTACATTGCGCTTCCTAGTTGGATAAGTGTTGATGTAAAAAGGACTTAATTATTTAAGTGGCAGGGTTTTGTCATTTGCTAGTAAGTAAAATAGCTGCTTTAAGCAATCTACCAAGTTTATTTTCATGTGAAAATACTGCTGTAAGTTAGAAGTTATGTACTTTTTTTGGTGTGAATTCTTAAAAGGAATCATTAGAAACATAGTAGACTAGAACATATAAAAATTACTTTGTAGCCAGATGTGGTGGCTCACATATATAATCCCAGAACTTTGGGAGGCTAAAGTGATCACTTGAGGCCAGGAGTTGAAGATGAGACTGGGCAACATAGTGAGACCCCTGTCTACAAAAAATAAGTAAATAAATAAGCTGGGTGTGGTGGTACATGCCATAGTTCCAGCTACTTTGGGAGGCTAAAATGGGAGGACTGCTTGAGCTCAGGAGTTGGAGACTACCGTGAGCTATGATCATGTCACTGCACTCCAGCCTGGGTGACAGAGCAAGATTGTCTCTCTCTCTTTTTCAGAAGAAAAAAAAAAAATACTTTGTGTAATCTAATTCATAATTAGGCGTTCTTAATATAAACATATACATACTTGTAAAAGCAACTCACAGGCATAAGTTGACATAAATGAATATACGTTGACAGTCAACTAAGGAGGCAAAGAAATTTAAATAAGTACTTTGTATTTAAAGACATAAAAAGCTCTCAACTGCCTATCAAACGAATGCTCCACCAGGGGGTGTAGTCTGCATTTATTCCCTTTGCAACCAATTTACTTAGTACATGCACCTGAATAGTCACACAAAAACTATATTTTTGTAGAATGATTTATAACATCCTACTGGCTTTCATTTTTATTCCAAGGAAGTTTTGTCTTTATATTTTATGTTTGTCAATCAAATTCAGAGTGATTTCCAACACTTTTGTTTTCCAAATTAATGCCTTAACACAATTTGTAAAGAAACTGTAAGCAAATAATCTAGATTCTTTAGGGACATTTGTTATGAATGCTGAATTAAGTCTTTACAGCCAAGAATCCTTTAGCAAAGCAATTGTTTCTTAGCAATAAAGACAATCTCACAAATACTCTACAACTAGGTTGTATAAACTGAGATTTCTTTAAGTAAACCTCATCTGTAATGAATTTGAAAATACTCAATTATTTTAATGGGAATAATTGCAGCTAACAGTTATTAGTCCCAAAATAAAATGTTTATTTCAACAGCAGATTTACAAAATTGGTTTACCTCCAGAACCTCACTTAATGAATGAGAACATTTTGTTAGACATGCTGATTTACTAAGAGGTGTGTACTCACAAATTTATCCAGCAATAAATGTAACAACCATATGAAATAATGAATGAGGACAATGGCCTTTTTCCTTGCAAAACATGTACTGTATTGAAATCATTTGGCTTATGTCACCCAGTCTGTAAGTCGGAGACATGTAGGAGTATCTGATACCAAGCCTTAGGCAATGGTGAAAACTTACATCCCTACAGTCAGGGGAGCCAGAGCTTCTGCCACTTGGAACAGTTGGTCTCTCCTGACTCTTCATCTTTTCCCTCCCTTCTCCGGAAAAGGGGATAGCCTTGTCTGTTACTGCTTTTACTGGGGGTAATATGAGCAGGATGCCGCCACCAGGAGGTATCGGTCATCATAGAGCAACACAGAAGGCAGCACCACACAGGCTGATGCAAAAAGAATTCAACATGTCAAGATGCATTATTCAGTAACTAGGTTACACATGAATACACACTCAAGATCCATTTGTAAGGAACTATATCCAAGGTATGGTCGTGTGTCCCTTGAGGACAGGGATATGTTCTGAGAAATGTGACGTTAGGTGATGGTGTCATTGTGCAAACATCATGGGGTATACCTCCATAAACCTAGATGGTGCAGCCTACTACACACCTCGGCTATACGGTAGAGCCTCCCGCTCCTTGGTTACACACCTGGACAGTATGTGACTACACTGAATACTGCAGGCAACTGTAACACAATGGCAAGTAGTTATGCATCTAAACATAGAAAAAGTACAGTAAAGATACAGTATAAAGATCAAAATGGTATACCTGCATAGGGCACTTACCATGAACGGAGCTTGCAGGACTGGAAGCTGCTCCAGGCAAGTCAGTGAGTGAGAGGTGAGTGAATGTGAAGGCCTCAGGCAATACCGTATGCTACTGAATACCATCGATACACACTGTTCACTTAGGAGACACTAAATTTCTAAAAAAAAATTTTCTTTCCTCAATAATAAATTAACCTTGGGTTGCTATAACATTTTTGTTCTTTAAACGTTTACAGTTTAACTTTTTGACTCTTTGGTAATAACACTTAGCTTAAAACACAGGCTGGGCGCAGTGGCTCAAGCCTGTAATCCCAGTACTTTGGGAGGCCAAGGTGAGCAGATTGCCTGAGCCCACGGGTTCAAGGACAGCTTGGGCAACTTGTCAAGACCTCATCTCTACAATAAGTCAAAAAAGTAGCCGGGCATGGTGGTGCACGCCTGTAGTTCCGACTACTTGGAAGGCTGAGGCAAAAGGATCGCCGTAGCCCAGCAGGTCGATGCTGGGTGGCTGTGAGCATGCTACTGCACTCCAGCCTGGGCGACAGAGTGAGACTCCTACTTAAAAAAAAAAAAAAGAAAAAAAAAAGAAAAAAGAAAAACACAAATGCATTTATAACTGCACAAAAAAGTTTATTTCTTATAGCCTTATTCTATAAGATTCTATCTAAAAAATTACTTTTTTTTCTTTTGAAATTTTTTGTCAAAATTAAGTCACAAACACACACATTAGCTTAGGCCTTACAGGGTCAGGATTATCACATCGTGTCCCACTGGAAGGTCCGGGGCAGTAACATACAAGAAACTGTCTTCTCCTTGGATAACAACACCTTCTCCTGGAATTCCTCCCAAAGGACAGGCCTGAGGCTGTTTTACAGCTTTTTTTTTTTAAAAAACAAGCAGAAGGAGTACATGCTAAAATAATGATTAAAAGTATAGTAAATACATAAACCTGTAACAGTTATTTGCTATCATTATCTAGTGGTATGCACTGTATGAAATTATATGTGTTAGACTTTTCTATGACTGGCAGCACAGTCCTGGTGCGTTTACACCAGCATCACCCCAAACAGGTAAGTACTGCATTGTCCTGTGACATTATGGTGACTGAAATGTCATTGTGTGGCGACTGACTGTGTTTCTATGCTCACTGGGGCCTGTCATTTCACACAGCAGGCATGTGAGATCCTCAGTCTAACTCCTCACACACAATCTGTGCCTTCTTACCAACGAAGCAACAGATGCAGCTACAATACATCCCTTCATTTCCTCAAGGCTGACAGAAAGAGGTGGTATAAACATATTTTTCTTTCTTTTTTTTATGAGACAGGGTCTCTCTCTCTCTCTCTCTCTCTCTCTCTCTGTCAGCCAGGCTGGGGTACACTGGTATGATCACAGCTCACAGCAGCCTCGAACTCCTAGGTGAACATCACCATGCTTGCCTAATTTTTAAAAAAATATTTTGTAGACACAGGGTCTTGCTATGCTGCCCAGGCTGTTCTTGAACTCCTGGCCTCAAGTAATCCTCCTGTCTCAGGCTCCCAAAGTGCTGAGATTATAGGCATAAGCCACACCAAGTCCAGCCCTAAGTCCGGACGTATGCCCACAACAAGAATTTACTCTGTCTTACGTTTTGAAAATACTCAGATTTTGAAAAAATTACTCTGTAGTATTTAGGAATGTGAGCTGGAATTAGGGATAACCTCTCTGTTTCCTCCTCTATAAGATGGGATGATACAAGACTATTCATATTCCTGTGCCTCAGAGAAAGAGAGGCTATCATGCAATACTGATCTGACCATCTCTTTATCATTTTTTAGTGATAAAAGGTCCACTACATCTCTTTCTAGGGACTGTGAGTTTTCCCAGTGTTGCTTAAGACACTGGAGTTGGTGGGGGTGGGGGTGTGGTGAGGTGGAGGCATGCATTTTAAAAAATGCTCAAGCCAAACTTGTGGCTGATCTCATCTCTTAAACATTTCTTCTAATTCACAAAATATTTTGCTCATTGCCTTTTCATTTCATTTCCCTCCAGTTGCATGTGCTTTGCTTTTGATGTGGCACACACTTTGAAAATACATTATTAAACAGACAAGGCTGTCACCCCTGGAGCTGGCACTCTGTCCCCTGCTTATTCTTAACAAATCTCCCTTTGTGTTCTTTTGTGCAGAAGTGATTAATCATTTCAACTATCCAAGGGCTGCTGACAATCGTTCTAGATGATGCCAGCTATTCTGACCCCCTTTCCCCCCCATCCACACGGTTTTTAACATGCTAGGAATCTGCTCTGGGGTCTTTATTCGTATCCCAGTGGGCTCCCCATTTCATACAATAGCTAGTGAACCTCTAAAAGAGCTCCGTTTTTATTTCTTGCCTTTTTCCAGGGTTTAGAGTTGGGGGTGTGTGTGAAGGGGGTCGTGACAGACTTTAATGAGAAAACAAGGAAAATGAAAGTTTAAAAGTCAGAATGATGAACGCTTATTCTGCAGGCCATACGGGAGGTTTTTATCTCACTGTCTGGAGAGAACCTGTTGCACCTCATTTTCCTGTGCAGTATCGTCTTCACTTTGTTGTACCTGGGTTTTCTGTCTCCCTTTTTTACGCTTTCTCCCTGGTTATAGGCAACAGAGCTTTCAATCGGCTTCATATTTGAAGCCCAGTCTTTGACTCACCAGGCTCTTAATCTGTAACTTGGTTTCCAAAGATGCAGCCTAGGTAGATTTTAGAGCAGGGGGGTTGGTCATTTTTATATAAACTTTTATGAACATTTTTAGCAAACTTTAAAGGTTCTATTTTTTTTTTTTTTTTTTTAGTTGGAGTCTCACTCTGTCGCCCAGGCTGGAGTGCAGTGGCCGCTCCCGGCCACCGCAGCCTCGACCTGCTGGGCTCCGGCGATCCTTCCGCCTCAGCCTTCCAGGTAGCTGGAACTACAGACGTGTGCTACCACGCCCGGCTAATTTTTTGATTTATTGTAGAGATGAGGTCTCGCTTGCCCAGGCGGGTCTCGAACCCGCGGGCTCAGGCAATCCACTCACCTCAGCCTCCCAAAGCACGGGATTACAGGCTGAGCCACCGAGCCCAGCTTATGTTTTCATTTGTGACCATCCTAGAGCAACCCAGACCAGAAGGGGGCTAACCTACCACATCTCAAAAACATCTGGCATACAGGGGAACACACCACCAACCACCTGGTCCCCTGAAAATGCAAATAGTCACTCCCTCTTCTGTCTCACATACCAGAAATAAAAGAAATACTGGAGTCAGTAAAATTATTCTTGAAACTGGAGCCACTGCTGGAATGGCTGCCTCCTGGGTAAGATATGGCCCCCAAGATAATTATTGTAAGTAACTTCACTAGAACTTTAGAAACAATAGTCTATGAATACAGAACAACAATTAATTAGCTTACAATTTCCCTGAATTCACTAGCATAATTATTCAAAATAGATTAGATTATATCTTGGCTTCTGAAGGAAGTGTTTGGGATGATTAATGCCACATGTGACTTTAGGATAAATGGCACCAGGAAAGTAGGAACTAGTCTACAAAAAGTATACAGTCAGGCCTGCTGGCTACACAAGTATAATAATGAGAGCAACCCAACACTGAAAGATGGGAATGATACAATTTAACAGATATATTCTTAATTTCTTTCAAATGGGTTCATTACAGGAGCTTGTTTATGAAGGGTCTGATTAATACAGGAAATCTCACATTTGGATAACAGAACTGCAAGGAAAAAAAGGAAGTTTCCTCTTTCAACTTTAGTACCCCTTATCAGTCTTTAGTACCCCATCTCACTCTCTTCACATGTCCAGTTTATACCAGGACATTTGTGGGTTGAACCACATTAAATGTGAGAACCCTGCTAACCTGCCCTGAGTGTGGAGCTGCCATATGTCTCACTGAAATCAACCAGAAGGCTCATGGGAATCACTCAACATTAGTTAGTTTGTTGGGAGGAAAATCTCTGGTAAAAGAATAAATAACCATGAGGCAGAAGTAGTATCTCCTGATTGGTTAATGGACATTTAGATTGATTCCATATCTTTTAAAGGCACCAGTAGAAAAATGCTGGAAATCATAAAGTTCACAGGCCTTATGGGACACCAACACAATTGAGAAAATAATAAATAAATAAATAAAGCCACCAGATAACAACCAGTATGATGAATGGAATAGTACCTTACACATAACTATTAACTCTGAAAATAAGTGTTCTCTATGCCCTACTAAAAATATATAGACTGGCAAAAATGATTTTTAACAAAACCCAAATATTTGTTGACTTCAAGAGATCCACTTAGCTCACAAATACTCTTATAGACTCAAGGTAAAGGGGTAGAGACATATTCTGTGAAAACTTGTATTTTTACAGCACCTATTATTCACAACAGACACTCTCTAGTTAAAGCACATGCAGATATATAGGATAGGACATGACCCCTGCTTTGAATGGCTGTCATGGTGTAGGCCTGGAAAGTTCTACCATGATGAAATGAGGATGTTAAGGATGACAAGGAAAGGCACTGCAGGATTGTGTGGGCCAAGTTGAGGCTTTCTTGTCTGCAGGACGAGACCCTGGTTATCTTGGTCACTACTCAGAGGAAACGGATACATACAGAAAATCCTCACCTTACTGTGTACTTTCACATAGATCAGTGTATTAGAGTTAATTCTCACATCATATGTCCATTATTACCCATTATTGCTTCTTAAAGCATCAGGGGTCTTAAGGAGATCCTTGAATTAATAAAATTTTTAGATGAGTGAGTGCATATTTATTGAGACTGGAACTGGGCCATCAATTTCTATTCATGTATTTTTTTTTCTCTGTTGTGGAATTTTTCTGTTGGTTGAAGCTATTTAAATAGAGAACATTTAAATAATACTTAATCAAAGTTTCATTTTGAATGATCATGAGGAATAGTTCTTCAATCTTTCTAATGAGTCACATTTTTAAAGACTGTCATAATTAAAGACACCGTTGAATTAAAATGCTACAGATGCATTTATCCTTGATACCCTTTTCAATTTTTAAAAATAAGAACTCTATAATATCACATCTAGCAGCTGCTTTGTAGAATGCTAATTGGAATAATCAATTAGGAAATATGTGTCTGGAGGAGGAGCTTAAGATAGTGACCGACAGGTCAGACTGTGAGATACTCCATGGAGGCAAGTGTGCATAAAAACTCTGTGTGAGTAGGTTTGCACTGGTGGGTAAGTCCCTCTGAGGGTATACTCAAGTTCATGCAACTGGGTCTCCCCTTTGAGGGTGACTGCAAGCCCCCACCACCCTGAGGTTGGAATGCAGCCCACAAGATCACGTGCAGGATCATCTGCTGTTCATGGGAATGCACTTGAGAAAAGCCTGCTGAATCCAGCTGATTCCTATTGCCTGGAGCCTGGCCTACACCATCACCTGCTATAGTGGATCAGCTGGAGCCCTGGATCTAATCAGTAGAGAGAATCTCAGGGAAAGCTGGAAAGAAGTCTATGCCTGGTGAGCAGATGCCCACCACGGCCATTTTTTCTATCCCAGGACTAGGCAGAGATCTGCATTGCCCCATCCAGTTCCACCCAGCCTCCAACTTAGAGCTTAAGGTAATCTCATCAAACTTGGAGAGACAGAAGCCCCTACTCCATGCCACATTAGACACAGAGAAGTCAGATCTGAGTGGCAGACCTGACAGGCAGTAAGTCAAGTGAGCCCAGATCTGATTCACCCTCCTCCTTCCAAAGTAGGCCTGGGGCATCTGACACAAGCTGTGAGCAACCTTATCTGCCTGCAATGAGAGCAGAGGGGAGGGGCTAGAGATGATAGCTGAAAGGATGTTGGACTTACAAGAGAGACCTAAGAGTAAGTCTGGTTCCTTGCTTTTATTTTTTATTTTTATTTTTTGACTGTTTGTTTTGCTCAGTTTCATTTGTTTTTTGTTTTAATTTGTTTTCTCTTTCTTTCTGGTTTTGATAATTTTTTGGTATTTGCTTTGTCTCTGTTATTTTACTGATTTTTTTTCTTTCTTCTTTCTATTCTTTAGACTTCTGTTTGTGTATGAGAAGAGTACATCTATAGGCAGGTTTATGTTGGACTGTGTGTTTGTATTATTACCTGTATGCTTTAGGAATTTTTTTTGTTTTTTGTTTGTTTATTTGCTTGTTTGTTTTACTCTTCTCTGTCTTTGTGTCTCTTTCCATTTGTTAGTTGGTATGGCTGTCTGTTTTCCCTCTTACTCTTCTCTCTCTCCACCTTCCTCTTGCCCCTCCTCCTTCCTTTTTCCATTGTTTTCATTTTTTACCTCATTATGTTCCAGGGAGCAAACCTATACCCCCACTGCATGGACAGATTGTAAGGCATGGGAAGCGGGTTCCAGGGTGCAAATACACTTGTCATTAGATACTGGGATCTGCAGATAGATTCAGAATCACAGCTCCCCCCTCAATTAAACCTCAAAACAGCAAAAAGTACAGGCTCCAACCCACAGTCCAGCTTCAAACATGAACAAAGCCAGAGGACCAACATAAAGAAAATTGTAGATTAAGCAAACAGAAGTAAAAGCAACCCCACCATCCCTGGAAAACAGAATTAAAGAAAAGGAAAAAAAGTGGGAGGGAGGAAAATCTACACAAATGAAGAAAATCCAAAAGAAGAATATGGGTCTCACACAGACCCCTGGGAGTTCAGACACTGAGAAAACAGACTTCAGAATGCAAACAATGAAGAGCCTCCAGAATGACTGGTCTCAAATTACAAACCCAGATATCAAAACATTAATAGAGAGATGAAAAAGAATTGAGGAGAGACAAGAGGAAAATAGGAAGGAGTTGATAATTGACATAATAGCAGTAAAGAATTCTGTGAATAAAATAAATAACAAACTGATAAGCATGGAAAGCAGAATTAGCCAAGCTGAAGAAAGAATCTCAGAACTTGAAGACCAAAAAATAGAACCAACCCAAGCTATCAAAAATATAGAAAAGAAGGTTAAAATGAATGAACAAAACCTTGAAAAGATGAAAGATTACTTCAAGAGGCTGAACCTAAGAGTAATTTGACTTCCTGAGGCAGAAAGGGAGACAGAGACCACCCTGGAAACAAACATTTCATGAAATTATTCATGAAACCTACCCCCATTTCAACAATGATTCAACCATTCAAACACAAGAGATTCAGAGAATCCCTGCAAGACAACAAATGAGAAGACCAACTCTTAGACACATAATAATTTGACTAAACCAAGTAGGCATAAAAGAAAAAATACTAAAAGCAGCAAGAGAAAAAGGCCAGACTACCTACCGGTGAAGTCCAATTAGAATAGCAGCACATTTATCTACAGAAACCCTTGAGGCTAGGAGAGCTTGGAGCCCCATCTTCAAAGTTCTCATAGATAATCAATTTCAAC
>CAUYQG010131381.1:0-23390 GCA_963574415.1 Tarsius wallacei
ATGTTCCAAATATATTGTTTTCACATTATTTTCAGGCATCATAGAAATATACAGTTTCTCACAACCCATCAACAAGGGTACATGCACAATGCATATTTGTATACCTAATCCTTAACTGTACCCCACAATTTTAAAATAAAAAATATGTATTAAAAAAAAAGAAATACCTGAGCCTGCGAGTTCGAGACCCGCCTGGGCAACTTGGCGAGAATTCATCTCTACAATAAATCAAAAATTAGCTGGGCATGGTAGTGCATGCCTGTAGCTCCAGCTACTTGGAAGGCTGAGGCAGAAGGATCGCCGGAGCCCAGCAGGTCGAGGCTGCGGTGGCCAGGAGCGGCCACTGCACTCCAGTCTGGGCGACAGAGTGAGACTCCAACTCAAAAAAAAAAAAAGAAATATACAGTTTCTTTTACCCCATCCCACCAATCTGGGAAGTCACCAATTTCAGAAGAATTTTCTGAGTAGGCAAATTACAAATATGATTTAATATTTAAAATTATGCAGTTACTTGCTCTTGTATTTACTCCAGATGTATTTTTTAATTTTTAACTTTTTTTTTTTTTTTAGAGACAAAGTCTCACTCTGTCACCCAGGCTGGAGTTCAGTGCACAATTATAGCTCATTGTTGCCTCAAACTCCTGGCCTCAAGTGATCCCCCTGCCTCAGCCTTCCGAGTAGCTGGGACCCTAGGCATGCACCACCACACCTGGCTAATTTTTACATTTTTTTGTAGAACAGTGTCTCACTATGATGCCCTGGCTTGTCTTGAACTCCAGGACTCAAGCAATCTTCCCACCTCGGCCTCCCAAAGCACTGAGATTACTTGCATAAACTACCATATCCCACCCAGTTATATTTATTGAGAAACTTCGATGTGCCAGAAGTTGGGATATAATGAGGAATAAAACAGATCTGGTCCCTGTTCTTATGGAGTTGACATTCTAGTAGAGGAAACAGATAATAACAACATAAATGAATAGATTATGGCCAGGTTCATGTCTGTAATCCCAGCACTTTGGGGAGCCAAGGTGGGAGGATTGCTTGAGACCAGGACTTTGAAACCAGCCTGAGCAACATAGTGAGACCTCCCTCTCTTTAATAAAAAAAATTGCAGGATGTGGTTGTATGTACCTGTAAACACAGTTACTCGGGAGGCTAAGGTGGGAGGATCACCTGAGCCCAGGATTTTGAGATCACAATGAGCTATAATAGCACCGCTGTACTTCAGCCTGGGTGACAGAGCAAGACACTGTCTCAAAAATAAATAAATACGTACATAAATTATTACAATAAGTTAAGATGATGATAAATGCTGAAAAGAATCTTAACAGGGGAATGAGCCAGAAGGAGGCAGGAATGGAAGCAGGAGTCCCTTTAGGAGGCTACAGCTGTAGCCTTGGGAAGTGATGTCAACAGCAAGGAATAGGGTAATGGTTGCAAAGATGATGGAAGTAGATGGATGCTGAGTGCATTTAGGATATAGAAATATTAGGACTTGCTGGTGGATTTGGAGGTGAAAGGAAGGGAGAAATCAGGGTGATTCTAAAACTTTTTGGTTTGAGCAATAGGATTCTTGGCAAGATAGGGTGAGACGGGGTGGGGGGAGCTTTTCAGAGGGTGATGCAAATCAAGAGGACCATTTTGGACCCATTAAGTAGGAAATATCTAAGGGGAGGTGTCCAGAAGGCAGTTGGAAGTATGAGTCTAAAGTTGAGGGAACCGGTCAGAAATGGAGACATGAATTTGGGAGTCATCAACACTCGAAAGATATGTTGTATAATGGCAAGAAGCTAGAGGAGAGAGCCCAAGACCGTGCCAAGAGAAGCTCCAACATTCAGGGAGTTGGTGGTAGAGGGAGAGTCAGCAGAGGACTCTGAGAAGTGGTGAGAAAATTAGGAAGAAAACTGGCAGCTTGTTTACTGAAGCCAAGATAGAAAAATGTTTCAGGAAGAAAAAATGGCCAACCATAGCGAATGCTACTTAAAGGTGAGAACAGAGGTATGACCCCAACTAATACCATGAATGTCACGGGCAACCTTGTCAAGAGCAATTCCAGGGGAAGAGTGGTCCCAGAGGCTCTGAGGGTGATGAATGGAGGGATTGGTGAGGGAGTAGGCAGAACGAAAAACCTCTTTACTGAGAAATTTTGCTGTGAGACAAAGTGACAAGAGACCAGTAGTTGGAGAAAGAGAAGGGTCTAGGAGGAGCTGTAAAAAGAGGGGCGTAAGCCGGGCGCGGTGGCGCATGCCTATAATCCCAGCACTTTGGGAGGTGGAGGCGAGAGGATTGCTTGAAGCCAGGGGTTGGAGACCAGCCTGGGCAACTTGGCAAGGCCTTGTCTCTAAAATAAATAAGTAAATAAATAAATAAATAGCTGGGCCTGGTGATGCATGCCCATAGTCCCAGCTACATGGACAGTTGAGGAGGAAAAATCACCTGAGCCCAGTAGGTCAAGGCCATGGTAGCTGTGTTTATGCCACTGCATTCCAGCCTGGGCGACAGAGTGAGACTCCTACTCAGTAAATAAATAAAACAAAATAAAAAAGGGCATACTAGAGTATGATTCTCACCTATTGCAATGATTCCACAGAGAGTGAGAGGTTGATGTCGGAAGGAATTGACCATGAGGTAAAAATGTCCTTGAGGAAATGAAGAGAAAACAGATCCAGGGCACAGGTAACCACATTCGAATGTGAAACATCTGTATGACTAAAATCCACATAAATAAAGTTTCAAGATAGGTGGTAGTCTATGAGAAGACACCTGCAACACATATATCATGTTGACAAAATGCCATACATTTTTTTTAAAATGAGAATTTAATAAGCAAAAGACAAGTGGCTTAAGAGAAAAATAGAGAAAAGAATGTGAACAGGTGGGATGAAACTTGAATAGCCAATAAAAATATAAAAAAGCCTCAGTTTCACCAGAAATTAGGCAAATGAGTTAAAACAGAAATGCCACTTTTTCACTATCTAATTAGCAAAAAAATTAAAATTTGATAACATCAGTGTTAAGAAGGATATGGAAAAGAAGTTAATCTCAGACATTGCTGGTTGAAATGAAATTAATGATACTGCTTGGGATGGTGAAGGGAAGGCAAAACTTTATCCTCCTAGGGCCCCCAGCAGGGCCTGAGAATTAAATTTACATAAAACATCTTAACAGGATAAAAAGATAAGGATTTATTTAAGATTTATGTGACATGGGAGTCCTCATAAAGAAATAAAGGCCCAGCCAGACACAGTGGCTCATGCCTATAATCCCAGCTCTTGGGAGGCCAAAGTGGGAGGATTGCTTGAGTTCAGGAATTTGAAACTAGCCTGGGTAACATAGCAAGACCTCATCTCTATTAAAAAAGAAAAAAAAAAAGCAGAAAATTAGCTGGGTGTGGTGGTGCTCTCCTATAGTCCCACCTACTCAGGAGGCTGAGGTGGAAGGATAACCTGAACCCAGGAGATGGAGGCTGTGGTGAGCCACTCCAGCCTGAGAGATGGAATGAAATCCCGATCCCATAAATAAATAAATAAAGGCCCAAAGATGTGGCAAAATCAAAATGCTTTTATACCAGGCTAGACAAAAAGAGGCAACTATGAAAAAGTAACTAAAACACAGGAGAAAACTAAGGAAAGATAAGAATTATTTTAACAAAGTTTGTGCAGAATTCTCTCGGCCTCAACTCCCTGTCTCTGGTGATAAGAATGTTTCTTTCTTCCTGGCATAGAGGGGGCATCTTTTACATGGGTGTTTTATCACCTGCTTTCAGGAAGAAAAGGGGAGCTCAGAAAGTTCTTCTTGCACCTGCTGTTTTTTAATTGCCTTTAACTCAAAATAATCCTTAGGCCAGAGTGGCATACAAATATGGGGAGGCATATTCTGCCACTCTTCAGTAGAAATTTGGCCAATTTACTAAAATTTAAAGTGAATATACCCACTGACCAAATAATTTCATTTTAAAATATGTACCTGTTGTAGGCTGAATTGTGTGTACCCCAGAACTCATATGTTGACATTCTGATCCTTGGTAACTGAGAACGTGATTGCATTTGGATATAGCATCTTTCAAGGGGTAACTAAGGTAAAATGAGGTCATCTGGGTGGGCCCTAATTCAATATGACTGGTGTTCTTATACAATGAGGAGATTAGGACACAGGTACACACAGAGGCAAGACCATATGGAGACACAAGAAGAAAACAGCCATCTACAAGCCAAGGAGAGAAGTCTCAGAAGAAACTAACCCTGCTCTCAGACGTCTAGCCTCCAGGACTGTGAGAAATAAATTTCTGTTTAAGTCAAGCAGTCTGCAGTTCTTTGTCATGGCAGCCCTAGCAAACAAATACAATGCCCTAGAAAAACACCTGCACATGTTTATAAGACAGGCATTTTGGGAACAGTACTCAGACTTTTAGAACTTGCTTCAAAGGAACCAGAATGACAGAGGACAAAAGGACACAGGACTGCAACAGACACTATGCTGTATCTACCTTCCCACAACCCCTCTCCATGGAAAGGGAGGGATTGGAAGGCTTCAGCTGGAAGACTGACTTCCAACTGTGGCAGCTGCTCTCCTTGGCTAGCAGGCTTTATCTTGCCACTCCCAGGGTAGGAGACACCAGGACATTGGTGTTATTGAGGCTTATTTATTTCTCTCCCTATCCCAGCATGCACCAGTCAATGGCTGATGCATACTCCCTCAAACTTGGGTGGGATAATGTTGAGATACATATATCTCATAATATATATAATTATCATAGTCAAACGTCATCTTTTCCAAGACCTGGTTTCCATCAGTAGATAATCCTCCACCTTCTCCCTAGCATGGAATATACATCCTACTGCCACTGATCTTTGGATGTGTATCGTACCACAATAAAAAAGAGCAGGAAGAAGCTAGGTATAGGGGGAGTCTATGTCTGGACAATACCCCACAGAAGTTATCTCTCATATACCCTATTTATAAAAAGTAACTTGGAAAGGAGCCGCCGAAGATACTTTCGCCAAAGTCACAAGCCACGTGCTTTTGAGCAGGTGAAATAAGTGAATGCCGAAACCATTGGGGGTCACAGTACCCAGGATAAGAAGGAAAATGCATGCCACACTTAAGGATGCTTGAATTAAAGTTAAAAAATAGCTTGGTAGGACAATTGCACCAAGATTGTGTGATCCATGCTACAGGTTCAGAATTGGACTTGTTCAAGGAACATTTCCAGATTCCCGACTGATAATACTTGATAACTGCTTATAGTTGGTGTTGCCAGAGCACTTTTGCTATTTGGACGTGTTCTACCCACGGAACCCCTCTACTTCAGTGTGTGTGCCCACCCCTGGCTCATGTGCTTCTGTGACAATTCGATGCCAAACACAGGTAAGAAAAGTTTCCAGGGAAAATAAGTGCACTGCACAGTGAGCTGATGGCTCTCCCAGATGAAGAAAGACATTTGTATCAGTTTACCAAAGTAAAAATCATTAGGATGACATGATACCCAGCATGTGTTTACTGCCTAATTGAGATTTCATAATTAGTAGTTGCTTGGGAATGCCAGAAAAGTCTCTGGCTGTCAGTGAGCAGTCTGCTCACGAGCTCTACATCATCACTTGGCATTTCCTTCTCAGGCCTCTACCATCTCGCATCTGGTTCCACTCACCAACGGAAATGACTCTCATGGTCACCAATACGCTAATGGCCAAAGTCAATGACAAAATCTAAGTCCTCATCCTGCCTGACCTCTCTGCATTGGTTTCTCGTCAACGTCCTTAAAATTTCCATCAACCTTTGCATGCATATATGCTACCCTCCTTCTCGTCACCCCTCCCTCCCTGATTCTACTGTTTATCAGTCCTCTTGACCAATTTCTCTTCCTCCATCTGTCCCTTAAATGTTAGTATTCCTCAAGTTTCCCTTTTCAAACTTTTCTATTCAGACTCTACCCAGTTTCCCTGGAAATGTTTATCTGATTCCTTCCTTCCTTCCTCCCTTCCTCCCTTCCTTCCTGTTGGAGATACCTGCACACACATGTTTATTGCAGCACTATTCACAATAGCAAAAACATGGAACCAACCGTGCTGCCCATCGAAACTGTACTGGATAAAAAAAATGTACATATACACAATGGAATATTATGCAGTCATAAAGAAGGACAAACACATGAATTGTGCAGCAACTTGGATGGATTTAGAGTCGATCATACTCAGTGATCTATCTATCAGAAACAAAGAACAGAGTACCATATGTTCTCATTCATAAGCAGACTTTGAACAATTATCATTATACTATAAGAAAGGGATTGGCAGTAGTGGGAAACTGCCGGTGGTGGGGGGTGGGATTGACAGTAGTGGGAAACTGCCAGGGGAGGGGGGCACACCTCATCAGCAAGGGTACCTGCATAATGAACATTTGTATACCTAACCCTGATTTATACCCCACATCTTTAATTTTTTTAAAAAAGCTGTGTCTCGTGTTTTCATAGCCAATCAGCAATAGAATCAGGATTAGAATCCAAACTTAATTCCTGGTTAGAGTGATTGCTGAGGGATTCTGCGATGTGGAGACTTTTGGTGCTAAAACCATGACAGTTCCAGGCAGCTGAGGACAAAGTCGATTATCCTATTCCTAGACCAGAGGTCATCTAACCATTTTCTCCTTTGGTGACAGCAGCTGAGACAAGTGATTGCAGTGAGTGACTTTGTTTATTCTTGTCTTCATGGGAAGATTGTTTTCATTCTGTTCTTTTTCTTTTCTATGTGAATAATATATTATGTTCATTTTGAAGATATAACTTTTCCCGAGAAGAAATTACAGAGGGATAATTACTGTTTTCCTGCTCCTCCTGGAATAAACAGAGAAGGAATGACAATCTTGCTGATGGTATCACATGATTAACTCTCAAGACAAAGTTGAAATCTACACTGGTGGGAGAAGGGCGAGAGAGGATAAAGTGACCCAAATGGAACTCAGCGTCTCTCTCAACTCAACTACTCCTCTCGACTCCTAGGCTTATATTGCCATCACATCCTTTCTCTCCCACTCTCTTACCTTCATCGCTCTCTTCCTGATAACCCTCCAGTTTCCTAGCTCTACACGTTTATCCTCATCAATGTGCATCTGACAATCAATGACCCACTCACTGTCCACAAAACTGTTCAAAACAGAAACTATGGAGTTACTCTTGACCATCCATCCCCTTCTCCCTCTGTGATGGAACCCGGTCTCTCATACACTCCCCAAATACCTCTCACATCTGTCTTTTCCTTCCACCTTGGCCCAGGCCACCAAATCTTCTGGATTTCTGTCTTCTCTGCCTCCCACCTCTGCCTCTAATCCAGGCCCCACGCTGCTGACAGTCATCTTTCTAAAATGCAAATCTGATCATAGCACTTGCCACTCTCAAGAGTTAGACTTTTTAAATTTTCTAGTGATATATCATAGTTGTACATATGTTGGGGGTGCATGTGATAGTTTGATACCTGTATACAGTATGATCCAATCAGGGTAACTGAAGTATATCTATCACCTCAAACATTTATCTTTTCTTGGTGTTGGGGACATTACAATTCTTATCCTTCAGCTATTTTGAAATACACAATAAATTATTGTTAACTATAATTTTCTGACTGTACTATCAAACACTAGAATGCATTCCTTCCCTTTAACTGTGTTTTTGTACCCCTTAAGACAGTTGTCCCCAACCTTTTCGGCATTAGGGACTGGTTTTGTAGAAGACAATTTTTCCATGGACGAGGGAGGAAGGGGGGAAGGTTTTGGGATGATTCAAGCACATCACATCTATTATGTACTTTATATCTATTATCATTACATTGTAATATATATGAAATAATTATACCTCTCACCGTTAAAAAAAAAGAGGCATGGTTGGAAGTGGTAAATAAAATAATGGGCAAGCCATACACAGACTAAAATAAGTGTCGGAGTTTGACTTAAAGCCTGGCACCAGCTTTCTGGGAGGAAAAAAGTAATAATTCCTCTAACAGATATTTTTGCCATAAAGTTGACAGAAACAAATTACACGATGTGAAAATGTTTTCAAATTACAAGCTGTACAACTGAAGTACATCAACTCACTTGCCACACACTGATAGGGTTTTGATATGAGTCTGCAAGCAACTGATTTTTTATGGTCTCTGTGCAGTCAAACCTCACTGCTAATGTTAATCTGTATTTGCCGCTGCTCTCCAGTGCCAACATCACTGCCTCAGCTCCACCTCTGATCATCAGGACTAGATTCTGATAAGGAGCACACACCCTTGATCCTTTGCATATGCAGTTCACAAGAGGGTTCATGTTTCTATGAGAATCTAATGCCACCACTGATCTGACAGAAATCAGAACTCCAGCAGCAATGCAAGTCATGGGGAGCGGCTATAAATACAAATGAAGCTTTGCTCACTCACCTGTTGTTCACCTCCAGCTGTGCAGCCTGGTTCCTAATAGACCATGGACCAGTGCCAGTCCATGGTATGGGGATTGGAGACCCCTGCCTTAAGATTTAGGCTTTAGTAAGACTGGCCTACTTCATATTTCCTTTGAAGGCTGACTCTATCACCTTCAGTTAGTTTCTATATACAGGTCAGATCTTTCTGGATCTTTTCATTGGGAAAATGGGAGATTGTGTTATGTCTGAGGCTACTTTATTTGTGGCAGTGATACAGTGAAGGAATGTCAAGGAAATATCCCTCCTTTCCTCTCAGCTGGAATTCCTAGCTTCAGACTCCCTCCCTGAAGTTCATTCTATCCTGCTGACAGTGAGTTCACCACAGTAGTGGTTGTGTTATGCTGGGAATGTTGATCTGTTTTTCTTTTTTTTTTTTTTTGAGTTGGAGTCTCACTCTGTCGCCCAGACTGGAATGCAGTGGCCGCTCCTGGCCACCGCAGCCTCGACCTGCTGGGCTCCGGCGATCCTTCCGCCTCCGCCTTCCGAGTAGCCGGAATTACAGGCGCGCGCTACCATGCCCAGCTAATTTTTTGATTTATTGTAGAGATGAGGTCTCGCTTGCCCAGGCGGGTCTCGAACCCGCGGGCTTAGGCAATCCGCTCACCTCAGCCTCCCAAAGGCACGGGATTACAGGCTGAGCCACCGAGCCCGGCGGAATGTTGATCTTAGAGTCAAGAGACCTCAGCAGAATTCCAGCTCTGGCACTTTCAATCCAGGCAACCTTGAGCAAGTCATTGAACCTGTCTGAGCCTCATTTTCCCTAATCTATAAAATGGATGCATTCAATAAATGTTCATTAAATCTGACCCTTCCTTCTCTACATTTTCAGAACCTCTCATTGCCTGACTTGAGGACCAATATCTCAGTCTGGCTGGTTTTCAAAACCTCCCTATCTCTGCATCACCCACCAATTTGCACATACTGTGTGATATACACCAGGCTACTTGGAGCCCTCTGAACACCCAGCACACTGAGTCTTAGGCACAGATCTCCAACGGAGCAACTCTGTCTTCACCAGTGTTGGACTTTTATTCAGCTGCCGAGGTTCACTTTCATTGCTACCTTATTCCTCAGTGAAATGTAATCCCTCAACCAAATATAATCTCTCCTTCCACTCAGTGTCCTGTCTCCCTATCTAGGATATGGTACCAATCTATCCATGTTATGCAAGTCCATATGCTTGTCTAGTAGGTGATCAAGATCTTTCACTTTATTGTAAGGACCTTAACTCCACAGGACATACTCTGTTGAACATTCTATGTACTCAACAAATATTTATTCAATCTATTTAATGTATGGCATTAGAAAAATTCATCACCTAAATGCTTAATTAAGAATCCACTAATTCATTTGTTCATTTTCTTAAGCTTTCACTGAGTGCTTTTTTTTTAGTCAGGGTCTCATTCCGTAGCCCAGGCTGGAGTGCAGTGGCACAGTCATGGCTCACTGCAGTCTCGAACTCCTGGGTTCAGATAATCCTTCTGTCTCAACCTCTGGAGTAACTGGAACTACAGGCCTACGCCACCACACCTGGCTAATTTTTTGGGGGGTGGGGGGCAGAGATGGGGTCTTGCTATGTTACCCAGGCTGGTCTTGAACTCCTGGACTCAAGCAGTTCTCCTGCTTCAGCCTCCCAGAGTGCTAGGATTATAGGCATGAGTCACCATGCCTGTACTCACTGAGTGCTTTTTAGCTCATGAGGATTTATGGAGAATTTTAGACAGAGTTCCAATCCTGAATGATCTTATAACATAATCAGACAGCTGAAATATGTGATAAATACGTAATAAGAAATCAGCAAATAAACGTGAGTACAGTATTATTACTGGCTAAAATTCTCCCTGAATTTCTACCTTTGAAAACTTCATCTTTTTGAAACACCAGCCAGGAGCCAAAAGAAAGGAACCAAGGGCTATCAAGGTCTAAGTTTTCTCTGCTAACCTCAGTTTCCACTCAAGCATCTCATTAGAACAATGGAATGCAGAGAAACCGGAAGCCCAGGAGGATGAAGTTGGGTGTATGGTCAAGAGGATCACCATGTTGTGATTTCCAAGAGTTCAGCAAAAGAAACATTGTCAAGATCTTGTGGAAAGATTAGGAAGATAGCTTTCTGGGAGGAAAAAAGTAATAATTCCTCTAACAGATATTTTTGCCATAAAGTTGACAGAAACAAATTATAAGATGTGAAAATATTTTCAAATTACAAAAAAAATGTGGTAGTAGACAGCAGACTCTGTTATTTTTTTAATCTTTACCCAAAGACCTGTAAATTCCACTCAAGTTATGTTTTCCATTGCAGAGCATTGCAGATGGACAGAGCTATGGCTGGACAGGGCTACTTCTGCATTCAAATGGAAAAATGGTGAGGACTGCCTTACTTCTGCTGGTGGTACTAACATCAGTCCATAGACAGGTGTTCAAGAAATGTAACAGGCGAGGCACAGTGTCTCACACCTGTAATCTCAGCACTTTGAGAGGTTGAGTTGGGAGGATTGCTTGATCCTAGGAGTTTGAGACCAACCTGGGCAACATAGTGAGACCTTGTCTCTACAAAAAATACAGAAATTAGCCATGCATGGTGGTGCAAGCCTGTAGTCCCAGCTATTCAAGAGGCTGAGAAGGGAAGATCATTGAGCCTGGGAGTTCAAAGTGTGGTGAGTCAGAATCGCAGCACTGCACTCCAGCCTGGGTGACAGAGTGAGACCCCTTCACAAAAAGAAAGGAGGGAGGGAGGGAGGGAAAGAAAGATTAAGTCTGCGTAAGAGGAAGGCCAAAAGGCTGGGGCTGGGGTGCACGTAAGAGAGCATTTAGACATCTGTCACTGTCTATCCACATCACCGCACATCACTCCTAGACTGGTCCTTTCCTACGCAGTGTTTTTCTTCCCCTCTCAAAGGCACACAGGAAATATTTAGCAGCTTCCAAGCTACACTGGGTCTGGGAAAGCAACCTATGTTGCTGAGATCCTATCTGCTTCGGTGCAGTTTGGGGGCCCATGAAGTTACTCCAATGCTTGGTGCTATTCAGAGCTGCAGTCGTCTCCAGAGGGCTGTTTAGGCGCCTTCAGCCACAACAGAATGCACTGCCCCCTTCTCCATCACTGCGTAATGATCACTGCCCTCCTTTCTGAGGGTTCACTTGGGAAAGCACCCTTGACCCCTTACTGTCTCACCCCAATCCTATAAATCTATCTTGAGGTTTTCTTGCCCCCCTCTCCCTTTCCTGACTGCATCTTTGAAACTCCAAAGCCAGGAAGACACCGTGGGACTGAAGGGGAGAGAGAGGTCTCACCATAGTGAAAAATACTGGGGAAGAAAACCAGGTAGGTCTTGCCCCCAAGTGGCACTCATTGTTTTCTGTTTATTGTTGAGTCGAAAAGCCCCTCTTTCCCCAAAACCAACAAATAAAAAGCATGTTGTGTTTCAAATTACAGAGATATACTTCAAAATGTTCATAGCCCAATTCATCTAGCTTCTATAATCTATTATATTTCTGACAGTTACAAATACTTTTTTTTCTGGAAAATCAGATGTTACTTTGAGACACTGGGTTGTTTATGAAAAGATATTAGGGAGGGAGGTGATTTATCATGTGGGAACACAAACTTAGCAGGAGTGGGAGCACATTTTTTCTTGCACTCTAAGATAGGGCAGATGGCTGTAATTTCACTCTTTTTTTTTGAGTCAGGTCTCACTCTGTCACCAGGCTGGAGTACAGTGGCATGATCATGGATCAGATCACCACAGCCTCACCTTCCAGGGCTCAGGCAATCCTTCTACCTCAGTCTCCCGAGTTAGCTGGGACTATAGGCACAGGCCACCATGGCTAGCTTTCTTATTTTTGTAGAGATGAAGTCTTTCTATGTTGCCCAAGCTAGTCTCAAACTTCCAGGCTCAAACAACCCTCCCACCTCAGCCTCCCAAAGTGCTGGGATTGCGGGCATGAGCCTCTGCGTCCAGCCTGACCCTAATCTGACAACAGACCACGCTGATAATGAAGCAAAAGGAAGATATCCTAGTTACATAATTTGAGGAGGCCCCATAATAAGAGGGCCCCCTGCTCCAGACATCTTCCTGGGCAGCTTGTTCTGTCTGACTCTCCCCTTCCTCTGGAGAAACGTTGTTTTGTCAGAGTAATTCTTTGGTTTAGAAGACATAGGTTGGAAGACCTTCACTTGACTCTGCATAGACAGAAAACCTTTCCAGACGTGCCCTGTCTGTTCCTGGCACCTGCAGACTGAAGGACAATCTAAGGAACTGGTGGCTTGCAGAGTGTTCTCCATTCAGAAAGAGTCGTCCACCCCTTCTTTCTCCTCCGCATGGGAAGGCCTCTTCTAAGCCCTCATTGCCCAGTGTGTGCCTGTGTGGAGCTGTCTCACCACAGGGGCTTTGGTTCTTCCGTCCGAACACCTTTGGAAGAGCCTGAGAAAGGAAAATGACATGTGAGAAACTTCAGTGCCTTCCTGCCTCCGACGGTTCATGTGTGGCATGTTTTTCTTTTGCTTTTTTTGGCAACCTGCCTTCAACTTTACACATTCAAAGTTGGTAGAACTTGTTAGCTCTTTCTTCCTTCTCAGTAAATCCTCTTTACAAAGTAGACATACTTTTTCCTTTGCTTTTATGAAGTCTTGCAGAAATACAGTACTGGAGACATTTTTTCACTTTTTGTGGAGAAACAATTTCTGACCTACACCGGTTTTAGGATACGCTCCAGATAATACACAAAAGACTGAAACGTCTCTCATTCTCCTGCTAAGTTCTTCATTTACTACTGAGGTGCCCTGGAGAAAATGGTTTGAATCTTTGTGCTTAATTCCTTACTCTAAATTCAAGCTGGAGAGAACAGCGTTGGTTACATGCCTAGCAGCAGCAAATAAAATAGGAAGTAAAGCTCTTTGGTATATATTCAAGTAAATGTTATCATAAATAGTTGGGTGATTGGTCACACATGAGTCATATGTAAGTAGTAGATCTGTAATAATTTGTTCATCCTCCAACCTTGACATTTATTTTATTTTATTTTATTTTATTTTATTTTATTTTTTGAGTTGGAGTCTCACTCTGCTGCCCAGGCTGGAGTGCAGTGGCACGCTCATGGCCACCAGAGCCTCAACCTGATGGGCTCAGACAATCCTTCTGCCTCAGCCTCCCAAGTAGCTGGAACTGCAGGCATGCACCACCACACTCGGCTAATTTTTTTTTTTTTTAATTATTGTAGAGATGAAGTCTCACCAAGTTGCCCAGGATAGTTTTGAACCCGTGGGCTCAGGTAATCCTCTCACCTCGGCCTCCCAAAGTGCTGGGATTATAGGCATGAGCCACCATGCCAGGTCAATCTTGACATTTAATATAAACTTTAGTATAGAGGAAAGACTTAACTGCACATTAGGATAATCAAGAGATCTTTAAAATAAAAAAAGTTAAATCAGGCACAACCTCAGAGATTCTGAATTCATGGCTTTGGGGTGGAAGTCAAGATGTCAGCATTGTTTTAAAAGTTTCCCAGGTGATTCTCATCTAAAACTGGGGCCTGGAAACACTAGTAGAGAGGAAATAATTCAGGCTTTGGAGTTGGATAGCCTTTGGTTGAAATCCTGGCTCTACTACTTACTGGTTGTGTGATTTGGGGTAAATTACTTAATAATTTTAAGCCTAAATTTCCTCCTCTGTCAAAAGGAAGATGGGGTGGAGTTTAAGGAGCTTATATTAAAGACCAACTGAGGTAACTAGCAGATTAAAACACAAGATATGTTATATTCATTTGTGCTCACCTTCTCTTTTGAAATTTGATAATTTTTAAGATTCAAATGACAATCTTTTAGAGAAGGAGGGGCAAACCCTATGGGCCTTCTGTTTAGAATGGAAATGAAGGCAGACTTGGGATTGATCAGGGTAGATAGGAGGATGAGGTCAGATCTCAATTTTCTGCGATTATTATTATCACAGATTATTCTGTGATGAATAATCATATAAAGATTGTAAATTACAGCTCCATAACATTCAGGTACAGTTTTCTTAATTTGTTTGTTTAATTAAGCTTGTGGCCCCATATTATAGAATCTATATTTTAAATTTAATATCTAATAACCTTTTTCTGAGGTGTTTTTGGATATGTTGAATGGCTTGAATAGTCTGCTCTATGCACTGTATTATTTGTTTGTTCTCTTACATTGGCTATCAGTAGGAAATTTATAACTTCATAGTCCGATGAATAACAATATTTGAAAATCTCTGGTAAAACAAGATAACTTAAGTTCTGTTATTTTGGCAAAAGATTATTTATCCAAGATATCCCACCTATTCCTCCCAGACACCTTTGTCCACCTACCTAGAAACAGCCCTGAACATACTCTCTAAATGTCTTAAAATGAAAGCTGTGAAGAAAGGTGATGCTACCCAGACCATCGATAAATGACAGCATCCCTGTGAGAAGGAACATGATTCATGCTCCATGCCACATCTCTGAGGGCTCAGTACTCCATGTGACTTTCTTTGGTGATAAGCTCGAAATGCCAGAAAAACCTCTGGACAGGTTGAGGGCAGTATGAACAAGGAATTCAAAAGGAAGTATGGAAGTAAGGAAGTATGGAGTAAGGAAGAATGGGGTTAGGCCCAGTGGAAAAAAAGAAAATGCTCCAATGCTTGAGATCAACCGGATAGTGTGGGGTGCACCTTGTAGCACATCGGCTGAGCTGACAGTCTAACAGTTCAATGATTCTGAGTCAGGTCTTTTTCCTCTTATCACTAAAGAATAAGGAGATAGCCTGACACAGGGAATGACTCACTGTTGTGTTGCTTCTCCTCCCCTTTCTAAGGATGTAGATATTAGATAGTACAATTAAAAAATCATGTAACTAGAAGGGAACCTGGGTCATTTAATCCAAACTGTCTCTCAGAAGAGCAATGCTCAACTCATAAATAAGTCTCCAACTCATGCATATATATTTTCTTTAAATATACATGTTTTCTTTAATTATATATATTCTTTAAGTATATTTCTTTAAATATGTATAGTTTATATATTTTCTTTAACTATATACTCATGTATTTTCTTTAAATATATGTTTTTCTTTAAACACACATACTTTCTTTAAATATATTTTTTTTCTTTAGGTATATATTTAAATATAAACACATATTTAAAGAAAATGGGTTAAAATGTTCTTATATGCCTCTTTAAAATGTATATGAGGCAAAAAGAAAAAAATTCTTGTAAAAGTTACAATGGAAATACAAATATATACTTTCTGTTCTATAGTGTAGTCTAAGAACTTGGGCTCAGGGATAGCCCAAATGTGTATTCAAATCCTAACTCCCCAGTTACTAGCTATGTAGTTATCTACCTTGCTAGGCCTCGGTTTCCACATCTATGAAATGAGAATAATAATAGTGTCTACCTCATAGATTTGATGTGAGACTGAAGTGCTGGTGCTAGACACAAAGTGAACACTCCAAGTGAGATATTGATGTTAAAAATATGGGGAAAATCACATATTTAGAATTGATGATTTAGAACAATGTCTGACATATAGCAGGTGTGGATTAAGCCCTAGCCATTATCACCAATGTCATTACCATCTTCTTCCTCCTCATCACCATCCTAGCCTGGGTTCCACTACCTATGACCACATTCAGTCCAAGTTGTTTTTGTGATATCTTTCTTTCTTTTCCCTTTAGTTGCCAATGAATTTCTTTTAATATGAGTGTTATGTATCCCAGTATTTCTTAAAATGACTCAAAAAATGTTAATCAGCTCCACATGACCAATGTGACAATATTGGAGTCACAGTAAGTACTTAATATGTATTTGTTAGTTGACATTTCAAAATGTTATCTCTCTATACAATTACTATAATTTGTAACCCCAAATTCAGGATGCAACATTATATCCATGGTCTGATGATGGAACAGAGCATTTAGAATTGAGACTTCCCCGGATCATCTTGGCCACATTTAATTATGTAGAAATGTATAGACTTGATAGAACTTTGTCCTTAGAATTGCTTCCTAGTCAAGTTCTGACCTCGCAATTCAAAGATAGGTTGGGTCTCTTCGTGGGGAGCAGCCTGGCGGGGTGGGGGTTCCTCATTGGTGCAATAGGATGCTAGCCTTCCTCCTGCGTGTCTGATTTCTAGGGCATCTGCTCTTCAACAGCATCTCTACCTGCCAGTATTCCAGAGCCTTGCAAGAAAGGGTTAGCATCAGTCTGACTGATGACCAGTGTTTATCTCTTGCAGTTCTTCACCCAGATACTCTAAATGCTAGATTTGTAACACATTGAATCCAAGGCTGCCTACACATATTAATGTTTATTGAACACTAACTAGTGCCAGTCACTGTGTAAGCACTTTACTTTCCTTTTTTTAGTGAGAAAGCAGGATTTAAGAGGACAGAAAAGCTCTCACAGTGGGAGGGGACCCGAAGGGGCTGCCCAAGCACTCTACTTTCATTATCTCATTTAATCCTCGAAATAATTCTTGAGGGGAGTCTCTTATTTCCCCCCTATGGCTGATGCTGTGGACTGGCTACTCAAAAGTAAAGTATGTTTCTTTTCTCCTTCATGACTGAGATGCTGATGTGAGAATAAGGGTAAAGCAGCCACTTTGCAACCATAAGGCAACAAGCATAAAGACAGAGGCCTCCATGCTAAGGATATCAAAGCAGAAAGACAGAGAGAGCCTGGACCCAGATGACAGCCATGAACAGCTGCATTGGCCCTGTACAGTCCATTCCTATACTTGATTTTATATCAGAAAAATAAACTCCTAAGTAACTCTCATTGATTATTTTGTTCCTTGAGCCAGACACATTTCTAATTATGCACTTCATATTATTAATGAGGAAACTAAAGCTCAGTGCATTTGGGTAACTCTTTCAAAGTCATATGACCAGTAGGTGCTAGAGGAAGGTTTTGTATCCAAATCTGCCCAACACCAACACACATGTTCTTAACCACAAAAGCACTGCGCCATCCTCTCATCATTGTATTTGCATCCTTTCCAAGCCATGTGTCACAAAAATCAGTGGTTATTAATAGGTGAATCTGAGAAGAAAGGCTTCTGTGGTAAAATAAGTTCTAGAAACACTGAGCTGTATATCTCCTTTTTGTAGAGCCATAATGCACATCAACATATCAAAGTTTCCAAAAATTCTACAACAAAGAAATCTGCTTGACTTTGATTAATTCAGTGGTTCCCAAACTTATCTGAGCATGGAACATATTTTTGAAAATGACATTCCTATTAATATCTTTCAGAACATTGTACCCTAGAATGCCAATTTGGGAGGTCACTCACTGCATTTCAAGTATTATTTCCTCAGCTTTGGTTTAAAGAGAAAGAAAAGTGAGTCACAGACCATTTTGTCCACTATGCAACTCAGGGCCCCCTTTGAAGTCCGAAATGATAAATTTCTCTGGGAATTTGATGCCAGGACAAAACATGCACCTCCTGAGGAAGCTGTCTGCTTCCTTTTTTCTAATAATGAGAATTATGTGACTTACTGTGTTTCCCCTTCTGTTTTAGATTTCTGGAAGTTCAGGGACAACTGAGAAACAATTACTAGCTCAGGTTCATGGGTTTCGCATATTTATGTTGTTGTTTTTAAATCTGATCTTGTTTTTCCTTGTCTCAATTTTGTATTTCAGTTTTATTTGGTACTGTTGTGTATGTTCTTGTGAGTGATGTTATATTATTTGTGAAATGGAGTGAATTATAAGCAAATTCAATAACTAAAAATCAATACTGATGTGAAAAATACAAGTCATATGGCCTCTTTGGCAACATGATTGTGCCTATAGTATCTGATCAAAGAACCAATTTAATTTTTAAAAATTGATACTGTATAACTTGAAATTATGGCTTATGAATATCTAATAAGAGGAAAGGAGTTGGTCTTCAAATAGGAAGATATATTCTTGGGGATACAACATAAGTGCCTTTGCTGAACTTTCATTGGAATTAACTATACTCTAGATTGTCAAGCTAAATCAACACCATCAAATTTGGTAATCATATTAATCACAACCTTGCAAAAAGTAAAAGTAAGAAAGACAAACATGCCCTGTAATATATACCTATTTCGGGAAATTTAGTTTGGTTTACCATGGTTGAATAACCATCACTTCCTTAAAAAGGAATAGAATTCACTATAATTGTCAACACAGAGGTACAGTAGATGACATGTGCCATTCATTGAAGGGTCAACCCAATGCACTCCAGATTCATAAGCAAATGTTAACCAAGAGACGTACTGTGAAACAATAGGAGACACAAAGAAATATAATCCTGCAGCTGTGGAGGGCAAGCCCTCAGGTGCTGAGAAGCCAGGAGACGCAGTTCAGAACATGCTATTTGCAGCTGCTATTTTAAAACAAACTTCTATTGAATTGTTTTCAGATGTCACTAAATTTATTGATAACTTTTCATTTCTCTGTATGACTCTCTCAGATTTTTAAAGCCCTAAAATCCAGACTTTAATCTGAGGCAAGGCGACTGCTTGAATAAATTTTATATATGAGGATAGAACGTTTTGAAATATTAGCATTTGGCCAGTGCTTTGTTAAACTCTGGTGTGTCCATGTGGCTCTTTGAGCTATGGCCACCATGTTTCCTGGCTTTGGCCCCCTCCCCTACCCTGGGGAGGTGAATCTCCTCCCCTCTCTCTCTAACTTATTTTCTAAATATACTATATTTTCCAATCTAAAAAAAGAGAAATATTAGCATTTGTTTCTTTCTCGCCACTCTTTCAGGCAGCACGAAGACAGTCTCTCAGAATATAGTATAAATGCAAAAAAAAAAAAAAGAGTCCAATCTTAGCTTTCAAGTTTCAGTGTAGACCTTTGAAACACATGGCTGAGAAAAGAGCTTAGAAGAAAAGGGTTTTAAGAACTAAAGCCAAATCCCTTTTAGAGTGAGTTAGGTGGCATAAAACAGAAAATGAAAAGATTTGCACAGTTTATTTCCCTTTCTTGTAGAATAAGTAGACAGGCTAGAGCTTGTGTGATCATCAGAGATTCAGACTTAAATTATATTTCAGTTTCCTCCTAGTACTGGCTTGCAGCCTCAAGACAAGATGGTACAACATGGTTGCTGGAGTTCCAGCCATCATAACCACATCTAAGGCAAAAGGAACGAGTAAAAAGCAAAGAGTAGCCCTTCCCGCTGAGTCAGATCGCTTACACAGTCATTTCATAAGTACCACACAACACTTGTGCTTGCCAAAATGTAGTCACATGGCCATGCTTGGCTGCAAGGGAGGCTAGAAAATCTAATCTTTTAGTAGGCCATACAACTGACCCAAACAAAACTAGCACTCTGTTACTGAGACAGAAAAGGAGAATGGTTGTAGGGTTGCAAATACAGTCTGCCACATTCCTAAAAAAACTCAAGGTACAAAGTTGATACCATAACTATAAATTGAGAGTAATTCTTGATTATGCAAGAGCAAACTGTCTAACTCCAGATGAGATAAATATCCTTTGGGGCTGGGTGCGGTGGTTCAAGTCTGTAATCCCAGCACTTTAGAAGGCCGAGGTGGAGGGGATTGCCTGATCCCACAGGTTGAAGAACAGCCTGGGCAACTTGGTGAGATCTCGTCTCTACAGTAAACCAAAAAATAAGTCAGGCGTGTTAGTACGTGCCTGTAGTTCCAGCTACTTGGAAGGCTGAGGTGGAAGGATCACCTGAGCCCAGCAGGTCGATGCTGGGGTGGCTGTGAGCATGCTTGCCACTGCACTTCAGCCTGGCAATGGAGTGAGACTCTAACTCAAAAATATATATATATATCCTTTGAACTGGAGGATGACTGAAAGGATAGAAAGGAAATGAAGAGAAAATACAGGTTGTGGTCCCCTGTGGGATCCTGTGCCCTAAGATTCATCACCGAATCCTCCAGAGGGATACCAGAAACCTCAGACAGATTGGCAGATCTAAAAGCAGAGAAGGCCAGGCACAGTGGCTCATGCTTATAATCCCAGTACTTTGGGAAGCCGAGGCGAGAGGATTCCTTGAAGCCAAGAGTTTGAGACCAGCCTGGGCAGCATAGCGAGAACTCATCTCTACAAAAAATGAAAATTAGTCAGGCTTGGTGGTATACACTTGAAGTCCCAGCTACTTGGGAGGCTGAGGAAGGAGGATTGCTTAAACCCAGAAGGTCAAGGCTGCAGTGAGCCATGACTATGCCACTGCACTCTGGCCTGGGTGACAGAGTGAGACCCTGACTCTCTCTCTCTCTCTCTCTCTCTCTCTCTCTCTCACACACACACACACACACACACACACAAATCAAAAGGAGAGAAGTCCTGTGCCTTGTTCTATGGTAGAGAGAGACCTGGGAGGTGACAAGCTCCATGATTTTCCCCAGATCAGCCTTCTGAGAGATCCATCATGGACATGACAGCTGGCATGTCTAGGCAGCAGGGCCTTTGACAGCTTTGAGATTTCCTGTTACCCTACGGTAGTGTGCAAGAGCCCCCAAAACGTCCCAAGGCCTTCACAATCCATTATGAAGGGTTCAAAAGTAGCTGAGAGAGGCCAGCAGGTCTGAAGACTGAGACTGAGATGTGAAGGGTGCAGGTGATCTTCCTGGACCAACTACCAGAGACCAGATGGAGGACCCAGATGTCCTGGAAATTTCCTTTGGGGATGATGTACATCTCCATAGATGCCAGCGGGGACAGATGCCTCCTCTCCCCCAACACTGTGGCTCTGTGGAAATTCCTCAGGATCTAGACAGAATCCAGGGAACAAGGGTGGTGAGAACCCTGAATTGATTGGGAAAAAAGGAAATCTTGATTTGAGTGAGAAAATTTCCATTTGACTACATTTTCTTTAAAATGGCTAGGATTAAGCTACGCTACCAGGCAGAATGCAAATTTAAAATTAAAATTCAATTATAAACTGTATAACTATAGAGTGTATGACTTGTAAAAATGTATCTGCAAAACACGCTTTCCTGATTTTTCAGATCACATCTTTGAAAGTCACTTTTAAAAGCTCAGAATTTTGGCATATTCTTTCTTCAATGGTGTATGGAAAGTAGTGACAAGTGAGTGTTTTGCTGTTTCATCTGAAGTTATTTTGAGTGAGCAGAGCTTCACCGTCATATTGCTTCAGTGATATTTTGTACCTCATGTCTATGACTCACAAGCACCCTCTCCAGCCCTCGCCTTGTTGTATTTGTACAAAAATACAAATAAAGTTTGTATTTTCCAAACCCTAGTTGGCCAATTCATCATAGCTTGTTCAGAACTTTTCTGGTTTTAGCAATAAAAGTCCAGTATCCCAGGAATCCTTCCCACCATCCTGGACAGACCAGTACTATCGGTCACGCTCTCTACATGCGAATCAGGAGAGCCCCTTAAGTCACAGACTCCTGGGCTCCACCCCTAGAGATTCTAATTCAGTAGGTGGGCTCAAGATTTTGCATTTGTCGTAAGCTCCCCAGCTACAGATCTCAAGACCATGTTGCACTGGCCTAAGACACAGGTAACAGTGTTTTGCCAGCATTGACATAATAGGCAATTGTGTTGATCCATAATCAACGTGACAACAGCAAATGCTTAACAAGAACTGTGACCAAGATCAAGTTTCCCGTCTTTCCTTTTACAGCTGTCCTCTGGACAAGCCAGTTTCATGGGGCTGTCCTGGAGCACATCCCTGGAAGGTTAGCCCAGAGCCTGCCCCTCAGCCCCTTCTGAAGTTCCATAAACATCTAATTTTGTCCTTTAAATCCATTTCTGTGAAAACTAGCAAAAGAGTGTTCTAATGTCTATAAATGAATCCTAGCTGACACATCATGGGATATTGGGGAATGGTAGAGGAAACGGGAAAGGAATCTGTGCACGTTTCAGGGACAAGAGAAGGAAAAGCAGAGGTTTCCTGTGAGTGCAAAGGCCTGTCTAGGCAAAGATGCCCCTGCCCACTTCAGGCAGTTTACAAGAAAAACACAAACCCAGCTGTAGAAAACCCTATCAATACATTCCTGAACAATTACTATAGTCAGCACAGAAATGACATCATCCCCTTCCGATCTGAACAATAAGCCCTGCTCTTACCCTGTAAACAACAAAAGCCAAATGTCTCCCTCCAACAGATGGAAATGAACAGTTTTGAAGTTGAAAGTGATCTTTCTGTGGTCTAAAGGAATGCCCCCCCAGTACAGATATCCTACCCTAGAAAATTACAAATATGAACACCACTAAACACAGTGAAACCCCCTGAGCTGAGTGGAGGCTGGCAGATTCAGAGACACAGGTCCTGGCACATGTAGAAGATTAAGTACAACTCAGAAGAGAGGAGTCCCTGAATTTTCATACATCTCCAAAGAAATCAACTTCAGAGCCATTCCTTTTGAATTTTTATGTAAGCCTTTAAAAAAAATTCACCATGTAAGGTAGAGAGGAAAAAAGAGATGGCAGACATATTCTCCACTACAAGGCTACTAATCTACTAAACCAAACATGGAAGGGGAAAAATAAACCATACAATTCAGTGTAGACAGCCCTTGATTTTAACTCAAACATGCCAATTAAAATTTTGAAATTGGATTATGCATGTGTAAGGAACCAGTGTTAGATGTTAAAGTTAATCTTTCTCCTGACGAAGCAATGCTTTACTAGGACATGGCTGTTGGTCCAACCCACCCAGTAGCAGTATCATCAACGCTCAGGGAACCACCACATATCACCTCAGTCTGATTCTCATATGCCAACTGACACCATCTCTGACTCATTTTAAAAATTCTCTACTGACTTGCAAAATAATTGCAACGGACCCTCTTTTTAAAAAAAATTTTTTAAATTTTTTTATTATAAGGTGTGGGGTACAATTCAGGGTTAGGTATACAAACATTGATTATGCAGGTACTCTTGTTGATGAGGTGTGTTCCTCCCTCCCCTAATTTCCCTTAAGTGCCAATCCCAACCCCCCCTCCCC
>CAUYQG010131382.1:0-19242 GCA_963574415.1 Tarsius wallacei
TAGGGTCTGAAGATTAGATGGAAGAAATATAATAAGGTTAATTTCCTGATTTCAGTGATTATAAGTGATATGTAAGAAGAAAGCCTTTGTAGTACTCATGGGTGATAGGGTCAGCTACTTATTGGCAAATGGTTCAGAAAAAAAGTTTTAATTTTACCATTACACTTTTCTGGTTTTGATTGCTTCAAAAAACATTAAAGAGAAAAATAAACAAGTAAAACATTGTTTAAAATGTAATTGTTAAAAGAAAAACCCAACAGAAAAGTTACACAGATGAGACATAGTTGAAAGAATTTGGGAGTTAAGAATAGACAGGAAAAAATGTCCCAGAATATAACACAAAGAGAAAATGCACAGAAGTATGCAAATGAGAGCTTCGTAATTGGGAGGCTAGAATGAGAATGTGAAACAGTGTGCTATAGATTGAATATTTGAACCCCCCCCCCCACCACCATCTATATGTTGAAACCCAGTCCCCAGTGTGATGGAGATGAGGCCTTGCGAAGTGAGTGAGATTAATATTCCTGTAAAAAGAAACCCCATAGAGCTCTTGTCCTTCCCACTACATGAGGCTATAATAAAAAGAAGGCCACCTATGAGAAAGGAACCCTCACCAGAAACCGAATCCACTGGTACCTTGATCTTGATCTTCTAGGCTCCAGACCTGTGAGAAATATATTTCTGTTGTTTATAAGTCACCTAGACTAAGCTATTATGTTATAGCAGCCCGAATGACTAAGACAATATGTAAAATTGAAATTCCAGAAGGAGAGAATAAAAAGAATGGAGGGGAGACAATATTTGAAAAGATAATTTCTGATGATTTTTAAGAGCTTGTGAAAGACATAAATAAATCCAAAGATAAAGGGAACATAGCAAACATCGTGCGTGAAAAATAAAAAGAAATCCACATTTAGACACGTAGTAAAGCTGAAGAATATCCAAAAAAAGAAGGCAGGTGCAATGGGGCGCATGCCTGTAATCCAAGCCCTTTGCCAGGGCAGAGGCAAGATTACCTGAGCCCAGGGATTCAAGACCAGCCTGGAAAACTTGGTGAGCGCTTGTCTCTACAATAAATCAAAAAATTAGCCAGCCATGGTCATGTGCACCTATACGTCCAGCTACTTGGAAGTCTGAGTTGGATCGCCTGAGCCCAGCAGGTTGAGGCTGTGGTAGCCATGAGCGTGCCACTGCACTCCAGCCTGGGCAACAGAGTGAGACTTCGACTCAAATATATCCAAAAAAAAAGAGAAGCTATTAAAAGAAACCAAAGAGACACTTCCATCTCTGTCCATGGTGGAGTACTGAGACAGACTCCTCACTTCCTAACAAACTGAATACTGGGCAGATTTGAATAAACTATTTTTAGGCATTGGAGGACAGGCAGTATAGGTCTCTGAGAGAAAGGCAGCAACGGAAATGGGCCTTATGATAGCCCAGCATTCTGGATTGTGAGGCAGGAAGAGGAAATTTAGGTAAAACAAAGTAGTCTTAATGACTTGGGGCAACAGAGATTAGGATTTGGAGGTGCTGGCATGGGGCATGTGTAGATTGCAGGACAGGTGATGATATGCAAACAGTTCCAGAAATCTGCATGGAGTCACTTTGAATATGTTGCTGTAGGGTGAAACTCCCCATGAACATAGAAAAAGAACCACCAGAAAGCTGTAAGTTGAACAATTCCCAGACGAGAATTCACTCAAACAAGGGAAATATTTGAACGGCAACCACTCATAATGAAAATAGCTGGTTGAATACCTAGGACATTCAGTAGAGGTGCAAGAAGGGTCATGCATGAGCAGAAGGGATAAGTTAGCCCTAGAATAACAGTTACTCTAAAGTCTAAGAAAACTATAAAACAATCCTGGGAAGGATTATGCTGATCAGCAAGGAAATTAATGGCCTGCCAGAACAAAGCCCCACATTCTTTAAGAGAAGACAACCAAATTCACTGCTCAATAAAGTAAAATTCACAAAGTTCAGCATCCAATCAAAAATTACTAGTGAAGTGAAGAAGTATGGCCAATAACAGGAGAAAAATTAATCAATAGAAACAATATGACAGAGATGATGGAATTAGCAGGCAAGGTATTTCAAACGATTGCTACAAATAGGCTCAATAATTTACAGAAAAACAGAGCCATAATGAGGAAAGAAATAGAACAAGAAATTTTTAGAACTGAACAATATAATATTTGAAACAAAATGCTCAATGGATAGGAATACAAGTAGATTCGAAATTTTCAGTTTCGTCTCAGAAATGTAGAAAGCTGGAAAAAAGCCTCACTCCCAAGGTTACAATAAGGAAAAACCGCATTTTTTAGGAGCCCATTAGAAAAATCAAGGTTGCACAGCAACCAACTAACTGGAAATCTAGGGAGAGACAGACATCTAGGAAGAAAAATGGGGCCTGAGCATTTGCTTACCTGGGGCAGACACAGCTGATGCTACATAAGCTGGAAATAAGATTCACCTAAAATCTTCAATAAATTTCTAAACATCATGGGCTAGTGTGACAATATGAAGCCCCTGGGGCTGCAGAGTAGAGAGATTTGCCTCCTCTTGCAGGATCCTTGTCCACGAACTCCACCAGGTACTCACAAGAAAGATGGGAGAATCCTGAGAAAGTCCCTTATTGTGTTGGCTGAGGAAGGAACAGTGACCACTTGAGAAACTCCACCCACACACATCTCCCTTATCTTCCCTAAAGAGAGAAGGGGGGGGGAGCCTAAACCTCCAGGGAGATAAATCACTAAAACTGTGGCCTTGGAGCAGTGGGGAAGCCCATTTCCATTGTGGGATGGAGACAAAAATAAAAAGCTCTACCTCAAGAAAAGGAGCAGGAATGCATCTCCCAGGACTACAGCTGGAAGTAGTATTTGGAAGTCCACACCCCTGAAACCTGGGACACTCTCCCTGAATAAAAAGGAGGCTTAAACAGAACATCAGAGGATTTCCCCTCTCCCGTCTCCTGTCACCAGGATAACAAATGTCAAATAAAAATAGCAATGGTGTAAGGTTGAGAGAGCCACAAGAGACTGATTCTCTCAGGAGTACAGTACAAAGAGAAGACCCAAAGCCCAGAAGAAGAGCAGACACTGATAAAATAATACCTGACAAACCAGCCCACATTCCAAGTACAAGGTGTCACTGGAGGAATTTGGAGCCTTTTGTGCACAGAGAGAGGGTAGCTGTGGCAACAACGAATATTTCAGCAGCCCACTGCCTGACTAAGATAACGCAAACTCCCATACTGACAACCTACTAGACAATAAAACGTGCTTATCTCCAATCATAGAAAATAGTAACCCTAGTACATTGCCATCATGGAAAATATACCTGACTTTCAACCAAAAATTGTAAAAAAAAAAAAAAAAAAGGCAAGAAATTAAGTACTTCCAAGAGACAAAGCAATTATTAGAACCAGACTCAGATATGACACTATCATGTTGGAACTATGAGATGAGACAAAAATGTAAAATAATGATTAATATGTTAAAGACGCCAAGCTTGGTGGCTCAGCCTGTAATCCCGTGCTTTGGGAGGCTGAGGTGAGCGGATTGCCTGAGCCCACGGGTTCGAGACCCGCCTGGGCAACTTGGCAAGACCTCATCTCTACAATAAATCAAAAAATTAGCCAGGCGTGGTAGCGCGCGTCTTTAGTTCCAGCTACTTGGAAGGCTGAGGCAGAAGAATTGCTGGAGCCTAGCAGGTCGAGGCTGCAGTGGCCGGGAGTGGCCACTGCACTCCAGTCTGGGTGACAGTGAGACTCCAACTCAAAAAAAAAAAAAAAAAAAGTTAAAGATGCTAATGTAAAAGCTAAACACAATAAGCATGATCAAATGGGTCATTTCAGTGGGAACATGGAAAATATAGAAAGGCTAGATAGAGCGAAAGTACAGTGATCGTTAAAGGATTATTTGGCACCCTTGACATAGAAAGAATAAGTTAACTTGAGGACACATAAGTGCAAATTATCTAAACAGAAATACAAAGAGAAAAAGGAGTAAAAGAAACAGAACAGAGTATCCATGAACTGTTGGGCAATATAAAATGGCCTAACATATATACAATAAGAAGAAGGGAGAAAGGGGCAGAAGTGTCTGAAGAACTAATTTTTTCAAAATTCATGGCAGACACCAACCATAGGTCCGAGAAGCTCAGATTACATCAAACAAGCAAAAGCCCCCCCCACATCCAAAGATACCATATTCCAACTGTTGAAAAAGAAATGTGAGCTACCAAGAAACAAAAATAATAAAAAAATTATAGCAGGTTTGTCATCAGAAAGCATGCAAGTAAGAAGACAATGAAGTGACATCTTTAAAGTACTGAAGGAAAAATCCATTGTCAGAAATATTGGTCTGATGCATAAGTTCATAACGTTTTTCACTTGCCTGTGGAATGCAAATGTCACATGACGGTTGACTGGTCACAATTCATCACATTTGCCAACTCTCAGGCTGACCAATGTGGATTATCATGGATTAAAGCATTTAAACAGTCTTCATCAAAGCCCACTGGTCTTCCTGAATGTGGAGAATCACTCAGGTCAAAGTAGCCTTCTTTGAAATGGCAAAGCCATTTTCTTGTCATGCTTTCCCCAGTACGCAGCACAAATATTTCAAACAGCCTCTGCTGCCTTTACTCCTCTGTTAAACACAAACAGAAAAATATGTCAGAAATGTTCACTTTTTTCACTTGACACTCCATCTTCGTGAGCCCACAAAATTGCACTAACTTTGTTCAAATCTGCAAAATGCAAGGCATATTCACAAATACAACACTGTCACTTCAAATGACAAATGATAAATTACCAACACTGCAGTGTTGCCACGCCAAAAACAAATGCTACAAACATATGCATCAGCCTAATAGGTACCCAGCAAAAATATAAAGGAGATGAGCAAAAGTTAAGGGAATTCATTGCTAGCAGACATACTCCACAATAAATGTTAAGAGTTCTTTAGGCACAGGGACTATGATAACAATCAGAAACGTGGTTCTACACAAAGAAATTATGAACATGGTTGATGATGAATATGATTAAAATTGAATATATACTGATAAAACTTTCCCCCCATATTTTTAAGGCTATAAAACATAAACTGGAGCAAAAATTGTAAAAATGTATTGTGTGTTTATAACATATGAGCAAGTAAAATATGTGATGACAATAACACAAACATGAAAGGGAGAAAGGGGTAATAAACTGCTGTAAGGTCCTATGTGACATGTGAAAAGGCATAGTATTTGAAAATAGATGCACATTAATTAAAAATGTGAACTGTATATATTTAAAAATTTTAAAGAAATATATATAAGTGTTTAGGAAAGATAAAAGGGAATCATGAAAATGCTAACTTAATCCAAGAATGCATAAGACAAAACAAAGAAACAACAAATGAAACACATTTTTAAAAACAGATAACAAGATGGTAGATTGTAATCCAATCGTATACATTCGATTTCCATTGATTATGAATGATCCATATACAATGGTCCACACACACACATACATGCGTGCACAACATGCATCAGATTGCATTAAAAAGTAAGAATGAACTATAGGTTATTTGTTTAAAAAAAAAAAACCTTTAAATATAAAGATGCAGGTAAAGTGAAAAGAAGGAAAGGTATACCATATAAACACTAACCAAAAGAAACATTTTCTTCCATTTAATCTGTCAGAATGACTATTACCAAAAAGACAAAAGATAACAAGTGTTGAAGAGAATGTGGAGAAGAGAGAACTTCTGAACACTGTTAGTGGGGATGTGAATTAGTGTAACTATTATGGAAAACAGTATGGAGGGTCCTCAGACAATTAAAAATAGAACTGTGATGTGATCCAGTTATTTCACTACTGGATGTATAGCCAAAGGAAATGATATCAGTATGTCAAAGAGATACCTGCACTCCCATGTTTATTGCAGCATTGTTCACAGTAGTCAAGATATGGAATCAGTCTAGGGAATAATCAACTGATGAATGGTTTTTGGAAAAATGTGGTATACATACTACATAATGGAATATTATTCAGCCCTGAAAAAGGAAATCCTGTCACTTGTAACAGTATGAATAAACCTGGAGGACATTATGCTAAAATGAAATAAGCCAAGTGAAACAAAAAGGCAATACCATCCAATCTTACTTATATGTGGAATCTAAAAAGTGAAACTTACAGAAGCAGAGAGTAGAATGGTAATTACCAGAGGCTGGGGAGTTGGGACAGGAAGAATGGAGAGATGCTGGCCAAAGGATACAAAGTTGTGATATGCAGGATGGATAAGTTCTAGTTACGAACAATGCTCTGTATTCTGAAAAATGCTAAAAGAGTAGACTTTAAACATTGTCGCCATAAAAAAAAGTATATGAGGTAATGCATATGTTAATTAACTCAATTTAGCCATTCCACAATGTATACATATTTCGAAACAACATGTATAAAATAGACACATACAGTTGTTGTCAATTAAAAAATAAATTGCAAATTTTAAAAATATAAAGTCAAAGAATCAAGTTAAAGTGACACTAACTTCAGTCAGCTTCTTGTTCCTGTTATGCATTCCTATGATTCATTTTGTACTGAACTCCTGGCATACTCCCTACATCGGATGTTCCAAAGCTGAAAGAAAAAAGAGAAAGGAAGTAGGGGGAAGTAGGGAGATGGGAAGGCAGGAAAGAGGAAGGGAGGGGAGAGGAGGGAAGGGAGGGAAGAAAAGAAGAAGAAAAAAAGCAAGCAAACAGGAAGGGAGGGAGTGAGGAAGGAAAGAAAGGAAAACTAGAGCAAGTACAATGTGAGACAAGTGGACTTCAGAACAGGTAATATTATCAGGAATAAGCAGAGACATCGGATGATAAAGGGGTCAATTCTCCGAGAAGACATATGACCATAAATATGTATGCACCTAACGGAGCTTTGAAATACAAGAGACAAGCTGAGAGAGCTAAGAGAAGAAATGGAAAAACCTATAATTATAATTGGAACTTTAACACCCCTCTTTCAGTAATTGATAGAACAAAATTAAAACCTTTTGCTCTGCAAAAGACACTGTTAAAGAAAAAACAAGCCACAGACTTGGAGAAAATGTTTGCCAATCACAAATATGATAAAGGACTTGCATCTAGAATGTATAAAGAACTCTTACAACTCAACAGTAAGAAAACAATCTTTTTAAATGGGCAAAACATCTAAACAGAAACTTCACCAAAGATGATGTACAGATGGTAAATAAACATCTGAAAATATTTTAACATCTTTAGTCATTTTGGAAATGCAAAATAAAACCATATTAAGCTACCACTACACACTTATTAGAATGGCTACAGTTTTAAAAACTGACACTATCAAAGTGCTGACGTGTAGGCAGAGTAACTAGATCTCATACGTTGCTGCTGAGACCGCAAAATTTGTACAGCCACTTGGGAAAATGTGGCAGGTTTTTTAATAAAGAGTACATTTATCATACAATCCAGCAATATCATTCCTAGGTATTTACCCAAGTGAGTTGAAGACTTATGTTGACACGGCTGATGCATGAATGTTTATTCATAATTGCCCCAGACAAGAAATGCCCTTCAGTAGGTGACTGGATATCTGTAAAATGGAATGAAATTTAGGAGCAACAATAAATGATCTTCTGATTCACACAACATGAATGAATCTTAAATGTGTTTTGCTACAGACCCAGAAGGATACATATTGTGTAATTTCATTTATGTTCTGAAAAAAGCAAAATTATAGGAGTGGAAAACAGAGCTGGGTTGCAGGTATTGAGGGTGGGAGAGAAGCTGACTACAAGCATCAGCACAAGGGAATTCGGGGGCTGATGGACTCTCCTGTATGGTACTGTGGTAATAGATACATGACTGTGCATTTTTCAAATTCATGGAACTGTACGCCACAAAGAATGTATTTTACTGTATGCAGATTTTTAAAAAGCAACCAGTTGGATGCAATAGCTCACGCCTGTAATCCCAGCACTTTCGGAGGCTGAAGCGAGAGGATTTCCTGAGCCCACAGGTTTGATACCAGCCTGGGCAACTTGGCAAGACCTCATCTCTACAATAAAAATTAAAAAATTAACCAGGCATGGTGGCACATGCCCGTATTTCCAGCTACTTGGAAGGCTGAGGCAGAAGGATTGCCTGAGCCCAGCAGGCGGAGGCTGTGGCAGCCATGAGCATGCCACTGCACTCCACCCTGGGTGACAGAGTGAGACTCGGATTAAAAAAAAAAAAATCAACCGGGTTGTTGAAGGAACTCAAGATAGAACTCAGATCGTGACACATGATTGCAACTGTGTTACAAATATATTATGTAATCATCCTGAAGGGACTAGAGAAGAAGGAATCCGAGGTACAGCCCTTTGGAAACAGTGTTTTGAGTGGTACTTTAAGTCTAAAGACAGAAGATATTGTGTACCAACACTGTAGTTGGTAACTTTTTTTTCTACAGGGTATGGATTAGCAATTCTGAAAGCACTTTACATGTATATTAAGGTTGAACAAATAATTATAATGTGAATAATGGGAATCAGATTTCATACTATTGGAGAAAAGGATTATAAATAACCTAAGAGAAAATGTTAGAATTATTACCAGGAAAAGGGATGCTGCTTCTGGTGTGAGAGAGTCAAGGACGGATTCTTGTGTTCATGTTTAGGATGAATTTATAAATAGACACACAGAGAAGCAGAATATGCAAGTAGCTCTAGTAAGCGAAGAATAGTACACTCTCAAGAAAGGGGAGCAGGCAGAAACAACCTACTGCTGCTGCTGCCGGGCATGCACTTTGAGAGGCAGAGCTGAGAGGATTGCCTGAGCTCAGGGGTTCAAGACCAGCCTGAGCAACACGGCGAGACCTTGTCTCTATAATAAATAAATAAATAAATCAGCCGGACATGGTGGTGCATGCCTGTGGTTCCAGCTACTTGGAAGGGAGTGCCACTGCACTCCAGCCTGGGCTACAGAGTAAGACTCTGACTCAAAAGAAAAAAAAAGCTGCTGCTTCTGCATCCAACTATTGTTGAACTATAAATTTTCTTCTTCTTCTTCTCTTTTTTTTTTTTTTTTTTGAGTCAGAGTCTCATTCTGTCACCCAGGTTTGAATGCAGTTACGGCCACTGTAGACTCAACCTGCTGGGCTCAGGTGATTCTTCTGCCTCAGCCTTCCAAGTAGCTGGAACTATAGGCATGCGCTACCATGCCTCGCTAATTTTTTTGATTTATTGTAGAGACGAGGCCTCGCCAAGTTGCCCACGCTCAATCTTCTTGCAATCTTCTTGCCTCAGCCTCCCAAAGAGCTGGGATTACAGGCTTGAGCCGCAACGCCTGGCCAACTTTTATTCTTAAGGGTACTGAGGAGTGGGTTTTGGGGTGGGTTTTTCCTAGAAATGGGTGGTCTTAGAAGTGGGTTTCTGTTACTCCTCCCTCACATCAGGCAGGGCAGTTTTAGGTCTTATAGAGTTTTACCTGTACAGGGTATGGATTAGCAATTCTGAAAGCACTTTACATGTATCCTAAGGCTGAACTAATAAGGAATTATAGTGTGAATAGTGGGAATCAGATTTTACCTCTTGGAGAAAAGGATTACAAGTAACCTAAGAGAAAATGCTAGATATTACCAGGAAAAGGGATGGCATCAGGTGTATGATGGGAGGTAAGGGCTCCTTGAGGGTAATTTTATGTCAGTAATGTTACAGCAAAGGTAAAAGCAGGTCGTGGTTATCTTAGGTCAACCTTGGCGACTGATGCGTGTGCTTGGAGACCTCTAAACTGGTTCCTCCCCTGGTGCTCAGCTTTTGTCCACAGGCATCCTGGATAGATCGACTGCAGTGCTGCAGGTGTATCTGGTAGGAACTTAACAGGTAGGTAGGTGTGGAGTTGCCTGTAGCTAGGCCACTTGCTCATATGTATGACTGCACAGCTGCTGCAGGCATCAATGAGTTTGGAAACTCCCTACAGACCCAAAGTTTTTCTAGTCTAACCTGCCTACCCTATTAGAATGAACCTTGCAGAGCTGGATTTAAGTCTGAGGTAGGAGTATAGATTCAAGTTTACTTTGACATATATACAGGTAAGTACATACAGAAATAACTTTGGATATGATACATGTACATGGATTAATATACATGCATATATTTCACAGTTCTGGCTATTAGAGGGGCCAGCAGTGACACCCCAGGAAAAGGGAGCATGCCTAGCTTCCAGATCTTGGTTTCAAAATAAAGAAAACCAAGGCTTTTAAAGACAATGACTAGTTCTGATTCTAGGGCCAGGACGGTGGAAATGCAAGATGAGCCTGAACATCTTGTGGTGCCATAAAGTAAGGTGCTTAAGACAAATAGTAGGGGCGTGTCAAAAGGGCACAGAAACCAAACTGGAGATCTTCCAGTGAGCAAAGCTGGAATAATTTGAGTAACAAAACAAATAACTATAGTATTGAAATATAACACAAGGACCAAAATAAATATCATGTATTTACATTAATACAAATAAATGATTGAATAAATCACACATAGAGAAGAGGGTTATACACTCTTCCAAAAGAAAAGGATTTCAATTAACAAATGTAAAATGAATGAGGGAATTAGAAAATCACAGCCGGGCTTGGTGGCTCAGCCTGTAATCCCGCGCTTTGGGAGGCTGAGGTGAGTGGATTGCCTGAGCCTGCAGGTTCGAGACCCACCTGGGCAACTTGGTGAGACCTCGTTTCTACAATAAATCAAAAAATTAGCTGGGCATGGTAGCGCGTGCCTGTAGTTCCAGCTACTTGGAAGGCTGAGGCAGAAGGATCGCCGGAGCCCAGCAGGTCGAGGCTGTGGTGGCTGGGAGCGTGCCACTGCACTCCAGTCTGGGCAACAGAGTGAGACTCCAACTCAAAAAGAAAGAAAGAAAATCACAATTACAACACTGTAGTAATAGCTACTGTAAAATCTGCAGCAAATGCTGTATTTAGTGGGGAAATTTTAAAGAGATAAAGAATGTTTTCATAGCCTCAAAGTATCAAAAAACATGTAATTCATTACTGTGTCCACAAATCCTTGATAATTCTCTCCCCAGAAGAGCTTAATTCTCCTCCCCCTGAGTATGGACTACACTTAATAATTCACTCTAATAGAGTATATAAAGAGGAAATTAGTAACTTTAGAGTAGAAAAACTTAGTGGCCTCTACCTTAACCAATTTATCAAGTCACATATATGTCCCCTCTGCCAATATGATGTGTTAAAAAGGGCATATCAGCTCTTTGGGAGTTCTCGCCTGAAATTTATAGTTCCAGTCATAGGTTCTCACTCGAAACTTATAGTCCCAGTCAAATTACAAGAAAACAAAGTAAGGAAAACTCAAATTGCAGAACATTTTTCAAAATCCCTGACCAATATTCTTCAAAATTGTCAACATTATGAGAGACCAAAAAAGATGGAGAAATTGTCACAGATTGGAAGAAGTTAAGTAGACATAACAAAATACAATACCTTGATTTTGGTCTTGGGACAGAAAAAAAAGTTAGTAGAAAAACTGGAGAATTCCCAATAACATCTGTAATCTAGGAAACAGTATTACATCAATTTATGAGAATATCTTAATTTTTAAGAATGTTACCATAGTTATGTAAATGTTCACATCAGAGGGATCTGGTGGAAGGGAGTACTGGAAACTGTGCATTGTCTTTGCAACTTTTCTGTAAGTCTAAAATTATTTAAACATAAACAGTAAAGACGTGGTGGCTCATGCCTGTAATCCCAGCACTTTGGGAAGCCAAGGCTAAAGGATTGCTTGAACCTAGGGGTTTGAGACCAGCCTAGGCAACATAGTGAGACATCTCCACCAAAAAAATTTAAAAAATTAGCCAGTCATGGTGGCACATGCCTGTAGCCCCAGCTACTCAGGAGGCTGATGCAAGAGGACTACCTGAGCCCAGGAGTTTAAGGTTAGGGTGAACCATGATCATGCCACTGTACTCCAGCCAAAATGACAGAGTGAGACCCCAACTAAAAAAATGTTAAAATCATTTTTGACAATGCAGAAGAAAACAACCTGCAAGCACAACACTACAAACTTCTCAGCTGGGCACAGTGACTCATGCCTGTAATCCCAGTGCTTTGGGAGGTCAAAGTGGGAGGATCATTTGAGGCCAGTAGTTCAAACAAGCCTAGACAACAAAGACACCATCTCTACAAAAAATAATCAAATAAATTAGATGGGCATGGTGGCACACCCTAATCCCAGCTACTCAGGAGGCTGAGGTGGGAGGATCACTTGATCCTAGGAGTTCAAGGCTGCAATGAGCTATAGGACCACTGCACTCCAGCCTGTATGACAGAGTGAGATCCTGACTCCAAAATAACAACAACAACAAAAAAAAAAAACCTCTCAACAAAAGCACAGAAAGAACAGAATGTTAAAAACTAAGCAAAGCATTAATGACCTGTAGGACAATATCAAACAATGTCACATATGCATAATTGAAGCCCCAGGAAAAGATAAGAGACAGAAAAAAAATACTTAGGTAATGACCAGAATGTTTTCAAATTTTATGAAAATTACAAAACTATAATTTGAAAAAACTCAACAAAGTCCAAATAGAATAAACACACAGGAAAGCTCATGATAATCAAGTTGCTAAAAATTAGGGGTAAGTAAAAATTTTAAAAGCAGTGAGAAAAAAAAACAGAGGAATAAACATAAGAATGACTGCAGTCTGTCAGAAAGAATGAAAATTTCATGCCAAAATGGTTTTCCTGGCTAATTCTATTCAGCATTTAAGGAAGCAATAATACACAAGCTCTCCCAGAAATGCAGAGGAGGAGAAAATTTTTATCATATCATTTAATGACATCAGAATTAGCTTAATATTAAAACTAGAATTGGAAATTACATAAAAGAAAATTGTCAACATCCCTCATTACCATAAATGCAAACATCTTTAATAAAATACTAACAAATTAAATATTGTGTCATATAAAATGATAATGCATTGTGACTAAGTGAGTTTATCTGAGAAATGCAAAGTTAGTTTAATATTCAATATCAATTAATGTAATTCATCACAACAGAAAAAAGATAACTATATGACCTTATCAATGGATGCAGAAAAATTATCAAGAAAATTCAACACATGTTTAGGATAAAAACTCTTGGAAAGCCAAGAATGAAAGGAAACTTCCTCAACCTAATTAAAAAAGCAGTGAGAAAAAAAAAGAGGAATAAACATAAGAATGACTGCAGTCTGTCAGAAAGAATGAAAATTTCATGCCAAAATTTCATGCCAAAGTAAATATCATACTTAATGATGAAAACAGAATGCTTTCCACCTAAGAAAGGGAACAAAGCAAGGATTGTTGAATAGACCACATCTAATCTCTTCAACATTTGTGTATGACAAGAAAAAGAAACAAAAGACCTGCAGTTGGGAAAGGAAGAAGTAACTCTTGTTCATGTTTGCATGATGATCGCATGCATAGAAAATTCTAGCCGGGCTCGGTGGCTCAGCCTGTAATCCCGCGCTTTGGGAGGCTGAGGTGAGTGGATTGCCTGAGCCCGCGGATTCGAGACCCGCCTGGGCAACTTGGTGAGACCCCATCTCTACAATAAATCAAAAATTAGCTGGGCGTGGTAGCACGCGCCTGTAGTTCCAGCTACCTGGAAGGCTGAGGCTGGAGGATTGCCGGAGCCCAGCAGGTCGATGCGGTGGCCGGGAGCGGCCACTGCACTCCAGTCTGGGCGACAGAGTGAGACTCCAACTCGAAAGAAAAAAGAAAATTCTAAGGAGACATGGGAGACTGGGAATCGTGGGGGCAGAAGAAAGGTAAGTGATGAGAAATTATTTAATGGGTGCAATGTACATTGTTCAGGTGATGGTTACACTAAAAGCCAAGACTTCACCATTCGCAATATCTTCATGTAAAAACATTGCACTTGCTCCCCTTACATTTGTACAAGTTAAAAAAAAGAGGATTGGGCAACCCCCTCGGGTCACCTCCCACTGTGGGCGCTTTTCTGTCTTCTCAATAAATCCTGCTTAAAACAAAAAGAGGATTCTCAAAAAAAGAAATATATAAGAACTTATAAGTGAATTTAGCAAGGTTGAGGGATACAAGGTTATTTTCAAAAAATTAATTGTTCTGCTATGTACTAGCAACAAACAATAGAAAAAATTTTTTAATGTAATTTAGTACTTGAAGTACTTAAGGATAAATTTAGTAAAATGTATGCAAGTCCTCTATACTATAAACCTCAAAGATTTTATGATGAAAAAAAGGCAATATAAAAAAATGGAAGGATGGTTTATGTTTGCAGATTGGAAGACTCACTGGTGTTAAGCTGTCAATTTTCCCCAATAAACTAATAATCAATTAATCAACAATGCAATCTAACAAAATTATCTGCAGACTTTTGTGAAGAAATTAACAAATTTCAAAATTCTGAAACTTATAGAACTGCAAAGATTAAAAATAACCAAAACTTTTTAAGATTCAGATCAAAGTTGGAGAACTTATTCTATGTTATTTCAAGAATTGAAAGCTACAACAATCAAGACAGTGTGGTATTGACAATAACAAACGTTTAAATCAGTGCAAAAAAAAAGACTATAGGTTTCATAGAAACATATATGGTCAATCAATTTTTTTTCCCTATCTTTTTTTTTGAGCTGGTGTCTCATCTATCACCCAGGCTTGGGTGCAGTGGCACACTCACGGCCTCCGCAGCCTCAACCTGCTGGACTCAGATCATTCCACATCAGCCTTCCAAGTAACTGGAACTACAGGCACGTATCACCTTGCCCAGCTAATTTTATTTTTTTGGTTTATTGTAGAGATGAAGTTTTGCCAAGTTGCCTAGGCCAATCTCAAACCCCTGGGTCCAGGCAATCCTCTCCACTCAGCCTCCCAAAGTGCTGGAATTGCAGGCGTGAGCCACCATGCTCAGCCAATCAATTTTCAACAAAGGTATAAATGTAATTCAGTGGAGAAAGGAAAGTCTTTTCTATAAAGCAGGGTGCCCCAGCCCCTGGTACTGGTCCATGGCCTGTTAGGAACTAGACCATACAACAGGAGGTAAGAGGCAGGAGTGCCAGCGAAGCTTCATCTGTATTTACGGTCACTCCCCATTGCTTGCATTGCTGCCTGAGCTCCGCCTTCTGTCAGATCAGCTGGAGCATTAGATTCTCATAGGAGCACAAACCCTGTTGTGAACTATGCATGTAAGGGATCTAGGCTGCACACTCCTTATGAGAATCTAATGCCTGATGATCTGAGGTGGAGCTGAGGTGGTGATGCTAGTGCTGGGGAGCGGCTGCAACTACAGATTAACATTGGCAGTGAGGTTTGACTGTACAGAGACCATAAATCAGTTCCTTGCAGACCCATATCAAAACCCTTTCAGTGAGTTGCTGCACTTCTGTTGTACAGCTGCGTCTGGTGGCAGGCTTTTTTTTTGAGTCAGAGCCTCACTCTGTCGCCCAGGCTGGAGTACAGTGGCATGCTTACGACCACTGCCGCCTCTGCCTGCTGGGCTCAGGTGATCCTTCCACCTTAGCCTTCCACGTAGCTGGAACTACAGGTATTTGCTACCATGCCCGGCTTATTTTTTTATTTATTGTAGAGACGAGGCCTCACCAAGTTACCCAGGCTGGTCTCAAATCCCTGAGCTCAGGCAATCCTCTCGCCTTAGCTTCCCAAAGTGCTGGAATTACAGACTTGAGTCACTGTGCCTGGACTGGTGGCAGGCTTTAAGTCAGAATCTGACACTTATTTTAGTCTGCACATGACCCGCCCATTATACACTACCATATGCACCTTTTTAAAAAAATGGTGAGTTGTATAATTATTTTATTATATATTACAGTGTAATAATAATAGAAATGAGGTGCACAATAAACCCTTGAATCATCTCAAAACCATCCTCTCCTCTGGTCTGTGAAAAAATTATCTTCCTTGAAACCAGTCCCTGATGCCAAAAAGGTTTGGGGCTGTGGCTATAAATGGTGTGGAACAACAAACTGCAAACCTTAGTCTGTCCCACACACAAAAATCAGCTTAAGATGTATGCCTACATGTAAAAATGAATACTATAACATTCTAGAAGAAATCATTGGAGGAAAAAAATATTTGTAACATGGTTTTGGCAAAGATTTTTAAAAACAGAATATGAAATATACAAACTATATGCAAAGGAAAATTAAAAAGTTGGCCTTCCCCCAAATTAAAAAATTCTGCTTTTAGAAAGCTACCATTAAGAAAAGGAGAGAGCAACTCACACAATGGAGAAGAAATTTGCAACACAAATATCTTATTAATGACTTGCATCCAGGACACATTTAAAAGGACCCAAATTTTAAGAAGACAAAGAATTCACTTTTTTAAATGAGTAAAAGATTTGAACAGACACCTTACAAAAGAAGATTTATTTATGACCAATAAGCACATAAAAAATGTTGAACATCATTAGGGTAATGCAAATTAATATCACATTTTGAGCAACCCCCTTGGATCCCCTCCCACTGTGGGAGCTTTTCTGTCCTCTTAATAAATTCTGCTTTCTAAAAAAAAAAAAATCACATTTAGATTCCAGGGCACTTCTACAGTGACCACAATTGAAGACTTAAAATACCATTTTTTTCTGAGCATGTAACGCACATATATTGTAGTGGAAATTTAAAATAATACAATCACTTTGGAAAATAGTTTTGCTTTTTTTTTTTTTTTGAGATATAGTCTCACTCTGTCGCCCAGGTTGGAGTGTAGTCGCATACTCATGGCCACCCCAGAGTCGACCTACTGGACTCTGTCGATCCTTCCACCTCAGCCTTCCAAGTAGCGGAACTACAGGCTCACGTTACCATGCCTGGCTAATTTTTTATTTATTGTAAAGACAAGATTTCGCCAAGTTGCCCAGGCTGTTCCCGATCCCATGGGCTCAGGCAATCCACTTGCCTTGGCTTCCCAAAGCGCTGGGATTACAATCTGAGCCACTGAGCCCATGGCATTTTTTTTTTTTATGAAGGCAAAATATACTTATGTGACTCAACAATTTCACTTCTTTGCATTTATCCAAGAGAAATGAAAACATATCGTTACACAAAAGATTTTTTTAAAGCAAAATGTTCATAACATGTTCACTCATAGTGGCCCCGAAGTAGAAACAGCCTAAATATTTACCAATATGTGAGTAAATAAACTATGGTATATTTATGCAGTGGGATATTATTTAGTAATATAGAACAAACTACTAATTTACAAAACAACGTAGATGAGTCTAAGAAATATCAGGTTTAGGCAAAGAAGCAGCCAAACTAAGTGTATGCAGAGCCTATGTCCATTTATATGTAATCCTAAAAAGGCAAAATTAATCTTTACTGACAGAAAGCAAATTACTGGTTGCCTGGGGTGGGGGTGAGGAAAGTGGACTGCAAAGGAATATAGGAGGATTTTCATTGTTATACACATGTTCTATATCTTGGTTGTGGCAACAGTCACACGCGTATATGAAGTTGCCAAGTCTTATTAAATCATATATTTGAAATGTGAGCTTTTCATTGCATATTAATTATTCCTCAATAAATTCAAGTACTGTATTTAATATCGTTTTTCAATAGTTAGGGAAAACAATCTGATCACCTACACACAATGGCAATCAGACTAACAGAAGACTTTTCAGTAGCAAAAATAGAAGGCAGAAACAGGAGTAATTTCTTCAAAGTGCTGAGTGAAAGAAATTGCCCATTGAAAACTAAGTAGCCTGAGTCCTATCTTTCAATAGTGAGGGCAAAAAACAGACACATTCAGATGAAACAAAGAGTGTGAGTGGCCTGAAAACCCGGGAGCTTGTGGCTGGTGTCTGAGTGAAGGCAATCTTGTGGAGAACAGGAACCTGGACCAGCTCTGGGTAATTAGTGTCAAAGTCATTGTAACCAGTCATCTGGGGATTTTGTAATAAATACAAATTCATATTTAGACGGTCTAGGATAGAGCCTAGAAGTCTGCCTTTCAAACAATCTCTCAGGTGATTGCCATATCCTTTGACTAGCAAGGTTATATGCTACTTTCAGGCCTGATTTCCTATATTACCCTCAGGCTTTCTTAACTTCCTTGTCTTCATTAGATACAAAATTCCAGCGAAGGGCTCCAAAGTCCTGGGAATGGCAGAGCCAGGGGGGTTGGAAGGAAGCTGGTGCCTGAATGACTATGTGGAGCATAGTCCCTCTGTGCCCTTCCCCTTCCTTCAGCCTGCATTGATCTCTCAACGTGTAAAAAATAAATCTTTTAAATGTTCCATCAGATATTTGGAAATTGTTACAATATTTTGCATACATTAAGTTTGCATTGAATGTAGAAGGATATTTTATGTTTATTGAAGGACTTCTTTTAAAAAGATATAAAAAGTGCCAGTCATATATGAAAACCTCAATTATATTAAAAAATTAGACATCTTGCAATTATCAAAAGACATCTGAAAAGAAATTAAAAGATAAGGTACAAACTGGAAGAAGGCATTTACAACACGTGTCCAATGAAGGATCCGTTTACAGAATATATAAAAAGTCCAACAAAGGAAAAATAAATAGCAAACAAACAAATAGAAAAAAGAGTACAAAACACAATTAACAACATTTCACAGAAGAAGAAATAAAAGGACTTCTACATATTTGAAAAGGTATTCAACCTCATTAGTAACCAGGAAAATGCAGATTAATACCAGAGGTAGATATATTTTTATGCCCATTAAATTGACAAAATCTGATAGTAGGAGTTAATTATGACATGAACCAGTGAGGACTCAAATACACTGTGGGTGAGCATACTACTGATACAGCCACTGTAAAAAGCAACTTGACACTAACTTCTATTAACTCATCACTTAAATTATAACCTGAGTCTAGCCCCAAGTATAGAGGAAACTCTAGAACGTATGCCCCAGAGGACATATGCAATTACATTTATAGCAGCTGTACTAAGAAGAAATGATAAACAACTCGAATGTCCATTCACAGGAGATTGGTTACAGTTGGATACATAAATGCTGGTATACAATAGGATAGTACACAGCAGTCAAGAGGGGTGAACCAGGGATACAACAAAATGGATAAGTATTAGAGACATAACACTTTATTAAGTGAGAAAGTGCCAGAAGACCAAGAGTGAACCCTAACGTAGACTATGGAGTTCGGGTGACAATGATGCATCAATGTAGTTCATCGACTGTAACAAATATACCACCCTGGTGTGGGATGTTG
>CAUYQG010131383.1:0-16390 GCA_963574415.1 Tarsius wallacei
ACGCCCGGCTGATTTTTTGATTTATTGTAGAGATGAGGTCTCGCTTGCCCAGGCGGGTCTCAAACCCGTGGGCTCAGGCAATCCACTCACCTCAGCCTCCCAAAGGCGCGGGATTACAGGCTGAGCCACCAAGCCCGGCTAAGATCACTCCTTCTGTCCAAAACAAGTAAAACTTTGAGACTCCATGGTAAAATGAAGATATAAAATGGAGGAAGTTAAGCAGAAGTTTACTTCCAGATAGGACCATTTAGGGAAAAGAGGTGATGTTTCAGATATCTGGATTTCCACTTTCTGAAGGGAGCATTGGGAGGGGTGGAGGGTTAAATAAACTAAGAAAAGAGATGAGCCCAGAGCTCTGCAAAAGGGCTCCTTGTTTGGAAACTGAAAGGAGACCATGATGCAACAGTCCTCACTTGCCACAGGCAGCCAAGCCTCGCCGGGGGTTGGTGGCAGATTAAGGCAGCAAGAAGAACTGGTGAGGCATAAACATTGCATTGAAGGCCAGCCTATCAAGAGATCTGCTGTGGTGAATGGACTAGGCCTGGTGGTTGACTACTAAGCCAGTGGATGGAAAAATGACAGGGCATAAACTTAAGGTCTAGAGACAATGAAAACTGAAAGGAGATCAAGCCATTAGCAGAGAGATGGCTGGTGCTTCCTAGGGACATTGCCAGGCCAAGCCAGTGCCCAGATAGACACAGGACATCATGTCACAGTGTAACAGACATCATCTAGCATGCTGCCAAGCACTGGCACAGGATCAGAATCCCTCTTATCCTCCCTACCTCTGCCAAGGCCATAGGGTCATATGAACCCCACCTCTCTTCCCTTCTACACTAGGCCCGGATCTTAGGGCAAGATGGCATTTGAGAGTGAGGCTCTATGGGAGTCTGAGAATTTCCACCCAAGATTAATGGAGCATACTAGCAGAGACTGTTTAAAGTAAAAGCGTGAACCAAGGCTGTTTATTTTGTGCGTTTTTCTCCTGTCAACTAGTAGTCGTATGGACAGTTGCTGATAAAATAAAGGAGCTGCATTCTCTCTGCACCTCTGATTTACAAGGTGAGTTAGTTCTGCAGCAATGCTACAAGTGCCGTCATGTGTATGAGTGTGCTGGACACCTAATAAATATTATTTTTCTCTTTACCTCCCCATTTTCTTCTTACACCAAAGTGGGCATTTTTTCAATATATATATATTTTTTGGCTACTCAGCATTCAAACACCTTTTTTGGGAAAGGAATATATCAAAATAGATCAAAGTTGAGCCCCAGCCACCCCAAACTTTATGAGAACTCAGCGGGGGAGTTTTTTCTCTTCCTTGCCCCGCACAGAGCACAGGGCGCACAACCGAGGCCTAGCTATGGGCTTCCTTTTAGCTCTTTAAATCTTGAGGGAACACTGCCAAGGGGCAGAGAGAGTGAGAGGTTTTCAAGGCAGCAATGACCACAAAGTTTAAATCCTAAGCGTGACAGTGAATATCTAGGGGCAGGAAGTCCAGGAGGGTCTAGTCTTCTGACCAGGCAGGCTCAGTGGTATGACCTTGCTGTGTTAGTTCAGGCTGCCTTAACAAAATATCATAGACTGGGTGGCTTAAGTAACAGACATTTATTTTCTCACAATTCCAGACACTGGGAAGTCCAAAATCAAGGGGCCAGTCAGTTTGGTTTCTGGTGAGGGCTCTCTCTGGCTTGCAGACAGCCATCTTCTTGCTGTGTCCTCACATGGCCTTTCCTTGGTGAGTGCACATGGAGACAGAAATATCTCTCTCTCTCTCTCTCTCTCTCTCTCTCTCTCTTCATTTTCTCATAAGGCCACTACCTCTGAAAAGCCCTGTCTCCAAATATAGTCATATTGGGAGTTAGGGCTTCAATATATGAGTTTTGAGAGTAGGCATTCAGTCCACAGCAACTAACAACATTTTTTTTCCATTTCCAACCTAATTCTCTGGATTTTTTGGGTAAACTCTGCCATGTCTCTCACATCTTCCCAACAAACTCATTTTCTATTTAATTTGCCAGAGTTTGTTTCTAGTGGACAACCATGAACCCAGACTGGTATAAAAATTGCTATCAGAAGAAGTTACTTGGAAAACTGGTGTTGGTTATATGCCCTAGCTGGTGCTAAAGAAAATGAAAACTCAGAGTTCAGGAATGGGAATCTGTCAGCTATAATAAGTAGCAAAATAACATCTTCTGTGACAATCGTTAATGAAGTGTCCATTGAAAAGGATTTAGGGAATCAGATTGTCACTACCACTGAATAGTATGAACAGCATGAAGAATGTATTGACACTAGGGTGAGGTGGCTACTTCTCATGGGAGAGGACAGCTTTAAGAAGTATATGACAAGCTCAGATCTCTGTATTTTAGCTCAAGATATAGACCCATGGCCTCTCCTGCTTGTGACAAATGTCTACAAAATACGCCTGCTAAAACCAAATGCAAAGTTTAGATTCCCAAAGAAAGCCTGCTGAATTGGCAGTGTCGCCAGGTGACTTGCATGAAAATGACAGCAAGGATCAGGAAATAATGGGAAACCAAATGTAGGTAAACATATGGAGGCCTAGGAGTATCCCAAGTCACATTGTACCCTAAGTCTTGTTTGACTGTCAAGGAAGACCTACCTTCTCCTCTTTGCATCTTCATCATTCTACAGAAGGGTGAGCCAGTTCCCTGGTTCTGTCTGCAGACGTGGACCATCTTACCTTGAACATGAGACATTGTGCCAGCAGAACTTGGAGACTAAGCTTTAGCTGGTGCCTTAAATACCTACTTAAAACACATGGAGGCCAGAGGATGGGGAAAAAAACTCTTTGAAAACATAAAGACCTGCTACTTCAGGAAAGTTTCTACGGGTTCAGAGGTCTAGTAAACTCTGATTTACATGGTGAATACTTTGTTTCTCTAATGCTAAGCATCAAAATGGTTAGTGGGCCATTCTGGCTTTTGTAGGCAACATATTCAATGTTTGCATGCATTGTCGCAATCCATTTACCCGGTGATTCAAAGGCGTCTGCTTTTAAGTGGCTATCCTTCTTAAAAATTAGGGTCCAACTGACCCAATGGTGCCCAAGTGTCTGTGGCAAGTCCAACCACTGTTCCTAAGGAGAGAATCACAGAAGAGGTCCTTCGATCTTAGAGCACTGGTGTAACCTCTTCCTTCCATGACTACTCTGATTTTGAGAGGTCTTGGCTTGCTACTGGGCCTGAGTAGAGATTAAACCTAACCATGAGATATCAGGTGACAGGGAAAACAAACTATGTATTATGAACCTGGAGTGTTATCTGATCTGTCCAGCCATGAATTCAGGTGAGGCCCCGTCTCCTCATCAGCGTGGGCAAGTGTTTTCTATTGAGCTGCAGCAGCTACCACACATGGTCAGTCACTCACACTCCCCAGTGTTCCCACTCCTGCTGCATCATCACTTCTCCCTCAGCCAAAGAAGCCATGTCTTGTGATTAACTGTCTGAGGAGACAGTATTTGAGTCTAAACTCTGGAAAGTTCTAAGTGATATGTTGGTATAAGGCAGATGTAGACTGCTGAAATTATGGCCCCATATGGGAGTAGGCCTGAAGCTTAGAGCTGAGGGAGACAATTCCACTTGGGTGAAAAGAGCTTTGGTGAATGTATCTCATTGTCCACTGTGTGAGGAATAATAGATTGTATGAGACAAAGCTCTACCCATAATGATTCATGAGCAGCAACCGATGTGTTGGCTGTAAGGTCACAATGAGAGGATGCAGGTGGCAAAAGGTTTAGGAAAGAAATATAAAAGGGGATATTTCAAAACAGATCTAGAGGGGCATGCCACTTACATGCAATCAAAAGGTATATACCGCAAAAAAGTCTCTTTGAAATCAAGTGGAAGAGTAGACCGGTTCCAGAATGTTCATCACCCTCCTGTGTCCAGCTACAGCAGCAGGAATGTGGGCTAGACAAGGGCTGAGTTGCCTTGACCAAGGCTGCCATGCCCAGGGCCCAACCAGAGATCAACACTAGACCCCAGTATTGGACCATATCTTGAAAGAGGAACCAGTTGGGCCGATCACTTTAGTCCTTTTCTGTCACAGAGGGGGACAAAATCAATGTGCCTTTACCAGATAGCTCCCTTTTCTGGGTTTTTCCTCCTGCCTGTCATGCTTCTCCTGGGTTCACTAGTCACAGACATATTGAAAACTTTCTATTTTGGTGTGACTTTCAACTGTCATGTTGCTGACTAGCCTCCCTTGGTCTTTGCCTGTCTTTTGGACCTGTTTTCACAGCCTTCATGTTGATTCTGTGAGTTACAGAGAATACTGCCATTCACGCTCTCTCCTGCATACATTAACCACGCGTTTAATGTTTGGAACTATGAATTCTGGAACATGCCCTCTGCCTTCTGCTCTGTGACCGCTCTTTTGTTTCTTCCATCATCTGGCCCATTAGATGATTAAAGTTACTCTATGGGCTGAGTCACATTATCCATCCATTCCTGCACCAGATACCAAGTACTATGCTGGGTACCAGTGATGCATAGAATTAATGTGCTCATTATCAGAGATGGGGGCCCAGGCGAAGAGAAGCCTAGACAGATTATGGGACTAGATTTGTAAGTGGGCCAGTTAGTGGTCCTTGATGAGATATTCACTTGGCATCAGCTCTGTAATTCAGATACTGTATTAGTTATTTTCTCAGTGAAGAGTGTTTAGATCATCTATCTGCAATGGGTGAGCCTGGGAGGCAGAAAAAAAATATATAACAGAACAAAACTTTTGTGTTCTTGACATGAACTTCTAGGACCTCAGTCTCAGTTGAGCTGTACTGCTCTTCCAGCTAAGATGAGGCACTCCGAAATCCCACAAGCTTGTAGGAAGTACTAAAGAAATGTGTCCCTCATAACAACTTCAAAAGATGGCATTTCTCATACACGATCTCTTATTTCTAGCCTCATGAGTCTACAAAACACATTAAATCCCCACTGAGACTGCTTAGAAAGTGTGGTATATTGGTTAATTACCTGGTTAATTCATGGTTAAGCAGGAAATTCCTAGCCCATCTTCCTAAGATGTAATCATGCATTTTGTAGTGCCTCAAAGTATAGCACTATAAGCAAGACATGTTGCTGTTTTGAGACTAATGTTCACGTGGTGTTCTGAGGCTACTCTTTTCAATGTCCCTCCTCTTTTTTCGAATTATAGATGACAGAGGTATAGAAAATAAGACAAAACGTCAAATAACACTGGATCTTGCTCTGCATTTTGTCTTAAAACTTTTTTTAAAATTCTGGTTTTATTTTTAGTCGTCATTTAGCTCCTTTTTGTTTTTCATTTAAAGGAATATTCTGGATAAATGATTTTGCTTGACTGATATTTTATTGTATCGGCAATGGCATTATTACTCAGTACTTAAAAAAAAATTCAACGTTTAGTATGGGGTTTGTCCTCTGTAATCAAGACTGGCTAGTTTCTTAGTCAATACCTATTTTAATCTCTAATCTAAGTCAAGAGTTAAACCATGAAAACTCTCCCGACCATGCCTGAAATGGTGCTTCAGAGATAAGGAAAACAATTATCTTTAAAAAAAAACCCAGAAAATTCTGTTTCATATAAATGCCTTTAAAAATCAGAAATATCTACATTATTTACATGGCTCATTTTTCTTGACTTTCAAGAGATCTGCAAGATGATATGAGATTACCGTTAAAAAAAAAAAACTAATATCCCAGGAAAGGATCCCTTAATCCCTGATTTTTGTTAACAATGGACCTGAGGGCTCTATAAGTCTCTACAGTTTGCTTCAAAAGAGGATTAGCACTATAGAGAAGTGTCAAAGGGAAATATCAGGTGTATCTCAAGAAAGCAAAACAAGGCAGTCCTCAATGTCTCTCTGAAACAGTTCTTATCTAAGATAAAGAGGCTACAAATAAGATAATTATGGTATTTGGGCACCCCAGGCAGAAGCAGGGGTAGTGGTGGAGGGGTGAAATGCCTGGCAGGATGCCCCGGGCAGTCTCTTTGAAAAGCAAGAAGACAGGGCAAGAGAGATGACCACCCCAGTGTCTAAACTCAGGGTTGTAAAGGCAGACCCAGAGGGCTTCCCACAGTTGTCTCTCTGATGAACTTGCCTGTGGAGCTACGACTTTACTTCAGTCCAGTCACATAATGCTGCCTTGGACAGGGCTGATTCCCAAGAAGGAGAATGTGTAATGCCCTCTTTTACCTGAGGAGGGCTCACTTTAGCCCCTAGCCTGGTCACCCTGAAATGAAGGTCAGGCCAGCTTTCTGGGATCAGCTTCTGACCCTGTGAAATGATGGGTCTCACTAGACCTGGGCACAGGAGCCACGAGCCCATGCCACTACTGAGCACTGCAGACCTGGCTAAGCACCTAAAGAACTGTGTTTTCACTTTTATTTAAGTGTAACTAAAGATCAAATTCAGAAACTAATATTTGATTTAATTATTAGAAAGGTTTTTAACATATTTGGAATAATATGAATCTGTGGTTTCAATTGCAAACTTTATGGAATCTAATTACATCTCAAGTATTTCCAATGAAAATTTAGTGCCTGAAACGGGGTATGCTGTCAATGGAAACAAGATATTGAAGACATTTAGTGTATATACGAGGTCCAACAGTTAAGTTTGCGAACTCATCCTGGAAAAAGTGCTACATAACTTATTGCTGAATATCACTGTAGTCACCTTCGAAGTCCTTCCCTTGGGAAGCTATGCACCGATGCCAGTGCCTAGTCATGCCATCAAAACAAACGTAGAACTCTTTTTCTAGAATGGCCATCAGAGTTGTTGTCGAATTACGCTTGATGTCCTGAATGTCATCAAAATGTTTTCCTTTCAAAATTTCCTTTATCTTCAGATAAAGAAAAAAGTCATTGGGGGCCAGATCAGGTAAGCAGGGAGGATCTTCAGGTAAAGAAAAAAGTAATTGGGGGCCAGATCAGGTAAGCAGGGAGGGTGTTCCAATACAGTTAGTTATTTGTACAGTGCTGCCAATGTAAGAGCAGAGTGGCAGGTTCTTGAACTTAATTGTTGGACCTCAGCAAACAATGATGACAGCTCTGATGGCGATTCCAGAAAAAGAGCTCCAAAATTGCTCTGACATGTGGACTAGGCACTGGCATTGGTGCATAGCTTCCCAAGGGGAGGACTTCAAATGTGACCACAGTGATATTCAGCAATGAGGGATATGGCACTTTTTCTAGCATGGTTTGCAAACCCAATAGTCAGACCTCATATATATATAAAAGAACAGGCTGGACGCAGTGGCTGACACCTGTAATCCCAGTACTTTGGGAGGCTGAGACAGGAGAATCAATCAAGCCCAGGAGTTTGCTGCTGAAGGAAACTATGACTGCACCACTGCACTCCAGGCCGGGTGACAGAGAGAGATCCTATCTCTAAAAATAACAATATAATAATGCACACTATCTCATTGATAATTGCATAATGATGATACATACAGATGATGGTGGTCATTATGTCTGTACTGGACAGTGCTGGGCTACACCGCCCTAACTCCCTGACTGTATTATCTCTACTGGAGGCTTCTGCGGTAAGAGGATGGGAAGCCAAGGCAGACATTCTAAACCTGCCAAGGAACGTTTTTTTAAGAAGCACAAAGATCAAAACCACACTGAGATACCACCTAACTCCAGGCAGAATGGCAATTATCAATAACAAAAAATAACAGTTGCTGGAGAGGGTGTGGCGAAAAGGGAACACTTCTACACTGTTGGTGGGAGTGCAAACTAGTGCAACCTCTGTGGAAAACAGTATGGCGATTTCTAAAAGCTCTAAATATCGACCTCCCATATGACCCCATAATCCCCCTACTGGGAATATACCCTGAAGAACTCAAATCACTCTATAAAAAAGATACCTGCGCACGTATGTTTATCGCAGCATTGTTCACAATAGCAAGAACCTGGAACCAACCATGCTGTCCATCAAAAGAGGACTGGATTAAAAAAATGTGATACATATACACGATGGAATACTACGCAGTCATAAAAAAGAACAAAATCATGAATTTCACAGCAACTTGGATGGAACTAGAGTGTATACTACTGAGTGACCTCTCACAGAAACAAAGATCTGAGTATCACATGTTCTCACTCATATAGTGGACCTTGAACATCCAACGTAATACTATAAGAAAATGACTGACAGTGGTGGGAAACTATGGGGAGGGGAGGGAAAGGGAGATGGGATTAACAGTACTCAATATCTGTCGGGGGATGGGGAGACACCTCTTATCAACAAGGGTGCCTGAACGAAGCATATTTGTATACCTAATCCTTAACTGTACCCCACAATATCATAATAAAAAATACTGATTAATAAGAAAAAAAAAGAAGCACAAAGATGAAGAAAGAGCCTGCCTTCACCCCCTCCTGCATCCTCTTATAAACGGAAGGTGCTTTCAACAGCATTTCTGCATGGTATACACTTAAAAGATGTGGATTCCCTCAGCAATTTGCTCTTTCAGCTTTTATAACTGTGCCCTGCTCTTGGGTAGTTAGTACCTGCACCTGCCCAGGATGACACAGAGACCCAGCTGAGCAAAAACATGACCCCTCTTCACTGCAACAGAGCCTTGCCCTCATGACTTTTCCCCAAAACCCCAAAACATTGCCAGAGCAGCCTTCATGCACGGACACATGCCATGCTTCCCGGAATACAGTGAGTATTTGCTCTTCCTTCTTTCTTATTCCTCCGATATCATCTCACCCTTTATTTCACTGATGCCTACTGAGGCCCGTTCTCATGCCGGGCCCTGTGCCAGGCATGAAGATGAAGAACACATGTCCTGCTCTCATGGAGATCACAGTCCAAAAGGAAGACATGCAAACAGATTAAAGACAGTGTGTTGCGAGGAAACAGACTATGCTCACAGTGCAAGGAGGGGAGTCAGCAAGAAAAGACTGGAAAACTGACCCAGAGTCCTCCCGGAGGAAGGCAAGCAGAGAGCCTGCTTTCCAGGCAGGAACCAGCACATGTGTGGGGCACGAGTTCCCAAGTGCCTGGGGAAAGTCAAGGCATCTGCTTTCTTGGATACAATAAATCAGATACAATAAGGGGTGGGAGAGTAATGGAGAGAGGGACGTGTCCAGCGAAAGGTCGCAAAACTCCCATGTGTGAGACATTGTAAGGAGAGGAGAACCGAGAGCCCGTCACAGCTGTCGACAGGCTGTGAAAGTGTCCTCCTCCATCCTCCAGTCTGGCTGGCCTCTCTCCAGCAGGTGGAAAAATCCCCATCCCCCAGGGCCCGTGCAGAATGTGGCATTTCCAGGAATACCTAGCATCACCTCTGTCACCCAGCAGCACTTGTTGGGTAAGCAGAAGACCAGGTCCCCAGCCACAGAACCCCACAGTGGTCTGCAGAGAGATTCCTGATGGGCAAGGCAGGTGCCATCGGCAAGGAACTGCAATTTCCCTCCTTTCATATGACTTAGGAGTACAGTCATGTGTCTAAAGCATCTGGGGGTAAAGACATCCCACACTGGGTCAAGTTCCCCACACCCAGTCATCTCTTTCGGGGACACATGGCCTCAACAAAGAGGGAAGGTGAACTTTGCTGAAAAAAACATGTTTATGGAGGCTTTAATCCTAAGTCTCACTTGTGGAGGAAATTTTCTGAGTATTTCTCATCACAGTTCATTGAAATCACAAATTAACATCCACTCTGAGGAGAACACTCATTACAACACACAGTGGAGAAAGGAGTCTTAAGCTTGGGAAGATCCAAGCACCTTCTCTTCCACTTTATAAAGTAAAAAGGGAGTGTGTAGCAAACTGAACACACTGGAACCCCATCAGAGGTAGAACAAAGGAACGCACCGGGAGAATTAGTTCAAACGTCGTTAAGTTGGCCATAGTCAAACAGTGAGTTACAAAACAGTGAGTTACGAAACAGTCAGCATATGTCATGTACACCGTCAACCCCTTTGCCATGCCAGGAAGCTCAGCTGTCAGCTGCTTCCTGCCTCAGGAGGCTACCGTCGTCAGGAAGTCATCACCACAGCTCAAAGCCCACCCATGAGCCGACCCACATGTGCACAACGGCCACTGGCCACTCTGCCAGTGGCCATTGTGCACATGTGGGTCGGCTCATGGCCACTCTGCCAATGGCCACTGGCCACTCTGCCAGTGGGTAGCTGGGCCACTGCAGGCGGCGAAAGGTCAAGCATCACCCATGGTGAGGGGCTGATAGCTGAACCCAGACCTGAACGCTCTCCTGTCCAAGTCCATCAGAGGTCACTTGAACATCAGAGCTAAAGTAGCACCCGTGGCCTCAATTCTGTATTGTGGGATTGGAACCCTCTAAATGCCCATCACCACAAAAAAACTCAACAGGCCTTGTGAACAAAACAGAAAGAACTTCCTCCAAGAGTGAGAAATAAATTCCTCCTTTTCTGCAGCATGGACCGCAGCACCATGAGAGCACCCAGCTCTCCCTGCAACGATATAGCTTTTGCCCTTGATGGGTTCCAGTTAAAAGTTGAGAGTTGATGCCTTTTATCCTTAATTTATCTGTCCTTATAATATTGCTTTACCACTTCCAATACCATAAATACACACATTTTAAAAAACAACTCCTTCTCCTATTTCAGTTGGATGACTTTATGTTATGGGTAAAATTTGTGGCTACATAAACACACCTCCTGCTACCACTACTTCGAGCTACCTCCCGCTACCTCGAGCAGCAAATTAAACCAAACACATCCTTTGGGTGGGTGGCGAAGATGATTTTAACGACCTTTCTGCTCTTATCTGGAAGCCAGGGGTAAACTACATGAACTCTCATAGGTTTTTTCTCATTTTCTGTCTCCTGCCCCGTGAACGAACAGGTCTCGTTTGCTGGCTTGGTTGGGTTGTAATTTCACCACCAGAGGGTACTGTTTGCTTCTAAAATTGATCTCGCTCTAGGGCTTGCACAATGGAGGTCTTGAGCCTGAAGAACCAACCCCACAACTGCTTTGGGAGAGGTTTCCAGAACACCAAAGGCAGTGCGGGATTTCAAGGAGTCAGATTTCACTTTGATCTTGAAGTGATGCATTGAGAGCTAAAAATCTGTAGCTCACACAAAGCAAGCTGCTCTGATTCATTAGTTTTCTGTAAACCAAGTAGGGAATGTTAACCGTGTTTTGTTGCCCTGGATTTTGTCTGTATTTACGGGGTAACACCAAGGAACCCAGAGCTCTAGTAGCCTCCTCACCGCACTGTGCAATCAAATTGTAAAGTAAGAGGAAGGTGTGCTTTGCGGGAACAACAATGTCCCTCTCTAACAATGAGCCCCTCCCTCAGCCTGTATGCACATCTCCCTCTGCTATCTGCATAGTGTTGCTTGGCATAATTCTTTGCTTCCAGGAAGGGTCTGATTTACCACCTTCCGCTTCTCTCAGGAGTGTACTATTATGATTCACTGAGATTGGCATGTGAACGTTCCACTTGGTATTTTCTGGACTACACAAAGGAGACTTGGTGTGCACTCCACCTGCATGGAGCTTGCAGAGAACATATTTCTACATAGTGGTTAGTAACTCTTGTATGTTGTCATCTCAACCTGGCAAAGCAAATCCAAGGTCAGCAGAGATTCTCAGTAAAGGGTCAGGTTACCATAAAGATGTCGGGTTCTTTCACTGTGACTCAACCTTACCACTGTCAAGAGGGTGGCCACAATTGTACACAGCTGGATGTGGTCGCAGTCCAATAACACTATTTCTGGGGACAGGTGGTGGGCTACAGTTTTCCAACCCTTGCACATGATGTACCTATTCGTCTTGTTGATAAAATTCAGACAAGTTTTTACCACACTGTTCTTTGGCGATTCTCATCCTGCTCACACAGTTTTGACGTAGCACACACCCTCACTAGGTTATGCGCTTTATACCCTTCGAGGAATATCACTGGGTTCCCTCTCCATAGCTTTAAAAACCAGAACTAAAGGAGCCTTTGGCTTCCAAGGTGTTTTCATGTTTGTGTTCTGTGAAGATCTTTTGTGGTAAAGTATGAAATCAATGAGAAGGATGTTACTCCCTGGCAGTTTCTCCAGAGATAACATGGAAAGTAAACAAAAAGCATCTTTTACCTTCAGACTGATGTGTTGCAAGTGGAGTCTGGGTCTCCTTCGAGTAGGACACTACTTCCCTTGGCAGGAAGTCCACTTGGGTGACCTTCGACACGCCCAGCTTATGCAGTCTTCTTCTGCAAGTGATAGAGAACAAATGCTCAGGAAGGGAAGGCATTCCCTGCAGAAGAGCTGTCAGTAGTCAAGCAAAGCAAAGCACTAAAACAAGCAGACCACAAACTTCTTCAGTGTCTCAGTGCCAGAGGCAGGCCAGTGAAACAGAACTGGCCCTGGGCTGGCTTCCAGGATACTTGGGTTCTTGGCCTTTGGCCCTGATTTGCTGAGTGATGTCCGATAAGACCCCGATGCTGGCCCTCAGCTGTCCTATCTGTGAAATGAAGCCCTGGTCCAACTCAGACAAGAGCTCCCAGTGTAAGCATCCCTGCTTCTTCTTGGTTAGAGTCTGTAAAGGGACCTCTCCTTTGCAGTACAGGATCCTAGTCACAGGCAAAAGGGAAAAAAGAAAAGTAACGCTTCTTCGATTGGAGGAAAGAGAATTGGGATCCTTAGCGGAGTGACACATTCTCCACGACATTAGCGAGATGGTCATATTCTAAGGCAGAGTTCCTCCAGAAGAAGAACTAACACAGATCAGTAGGTGAATCTGCGTGAAAGACACACTGCTACAGCACAGATGGAGAACACGGCATCCAGCCAGAGAGTTGGCATCTTGGCATAGCATCCCAAGACCATGGAAAAAACCATGTCTGGATATTTATGTGGCACTCCTAGAGTGTTCAGATGTCTACCCCTGTCCTTACAAAACCTCTAGGGAGTGTGTGGTAATGTAGTTATCTCCATTTTATGGGTGAGGTAAGTGAGAGTCTGCTTAAGAGACACACCAAGCATATGCAACTCATCGACAGATATAGGGTGAAAACACTACTGACCTAAGCCCTGGTCAAGTCTTCTTCACCAAGCCAAACTCCTATCTGTGGTTCTTACTGGTGAGTACAGACAGAGTCTCGCACTGTCACCCAGGCTGGTGTGCAGTGGTGTGATCACAGCTCCCTACAGTCTTGATTTCCTGAGTTCAAGCAATATTTGTGCCTCAGTCTCCCAAGTATCTGGGACTATGGACATGCACTACTACACCCAGCTAAGAGATAGATAGATAGACAGACAGACAGATAGATAGATAGATAGATAGATAGATAGATAGATAGATCAATCCTGGCACACAGCACTTAGACTCTCCAGAATGATAAGAGTATCTTTTAGCTGAGCATGTTAGCATGTGCCTGTAGTCCCACTACTCAGGAGGCTAAAGTGGGAGGATGACTTGAGCCCAGGAGTTCAACTCCAACCTGGGCAAGAACCCAACTCTAACTAAAAGAAAGTGTCTTCTGGATTCTAATAAGGATCCTGGTGGGCCAGGCTTGGTGGCTCAGCCTGTAATCCCAGCACTTTGGGAGGCCGAGGCAAGTGGATTGCCTGAGCCCGTGGGTTCAAGACCAGCCCGGGCAACTTGGTGAGACCTCGTCTCTACAATAAATCAAAAAATTAGCCACGCGTGGTAAAGTGTGCCTGTAGTTCTGGCTACATGGAAGGTTGAGGCGGAAGGATCACTGGAGGCCAGCAGGCCAACGCCGGGGTGGTCATAAGCATGCCACTGCACTGCAGCCTGGGTGACGGAGTAAGACTCCAACTCAAAAAAATCCTGGTAGCACCTAGATAGCTTCAGGATGGGGGCTAGTCACCAGAAAGACCAAGGCATAATTGCAGGGTTGGAACTTTCAGCCCCTGCCTCCTCAGGACTTCTGGAGAAGGGAGGGGTTGGAAATGGAATTAATCACCAGTGGCCAATGAGTTAATAAATCAAGGCTTCTTGGAGAGGGCATGGGAGCCCCACACCTTCCCCTCCCCCATACCTTGCCCTGGGCATCTTTTCCATTTGATTCTTCTTAGGCTGTATCCTTTTTATTAAGCCAATAATAGTTAGATAGACTTCTTCAGTTCTGTGAGTCATTTTAGTAAATTATCAAACCTGAGGAGGGGTTTGTTGGGACCCTCAAATTTACAGCTAGTTGGTAAGAAGTACAAGTGACAAATTGGGAACTTGTGATTGGCATCTGAAATTGGGGGGCAGTCTTGTGGGACTGAGCCCTTAACTCGTGGGATCTAATGCTAAGTCAGATAGATAGTGTCATAATTAAATTAAGTTGCAGGACATCCAGTCAGCATCTGGAGAGTTGGATAATTGGTTGGTGTGAGGGAAAAAAAAAAACCCACATGTCAGGAGTGTGAGTTAAACCAGCACAGACCCAGTGAATTAGAAGTCTGAAGGAGCAAGGCACCAGAAGAATTTACCTTTCTAAGGAGGTCAGTGGCAGCTTGGTGTCTGGGAAGAAGGGCATGACTGAGAGCCAGAAGACTTGGTTCCTAGGTCCTGAAGCCTGGGAACCTGTCTGTACGACATCCTATCTCTATAAGTTTTACCCCTCCCATCTGCAAAACTGAGGTGTTGCCCTACAAGCTACATCAAGTGGTTCCAATAGCTTGTGCTTTTGAGTTGTGTCTCTCTATGTGAGGGACTGCAATCTCAAATGCCATCAGAATAAGCTTCTTAAGAGCATCAGCCAAACATTAGCCAAACAATTATTTTATGCAGGAAAATGGGCCTAGAGTTAGCAAATCTACTTTTTCACAAGAAGTCAGAAATCGATCTTTTAACATTTTAATATTAAAGTACAATATCCTACATATCAGTAATGCCCAAACCATTTTAACATACCACCATCTCAGGAAGAATCACACATATACTTGTCCTAAGCATTTTTACATCCATTAGAAAAAATTTTTTATTCTCATGTCACCTCTTAAAAGGGGCAAAGCAGGTATTGCTTTCTTCATAGAACATGCAAAAACCCTCCAGAGTAAGAAGATATTAAATAACTTGGAAAAAAAATACCTATTCAAGGGTAGAGCCATCCATAACACTGAGCTATACTGTAGTCTTTTTGTTTTCCAACCAAGAATCCCTAGGACTGCCCTCATCTCATATTAATGAAGTTTTCCCACAGAGTTCCTGGCTTTCCCCCACTAGTTTCCCAAGGTGCCCACTTACAGCACAATGAGGGTGAGGATGAAAAAGAAGTGCACGCTTCCAATGAGGTTCTGGTAGATCCAAACAACCCACAGGTAGCTGGGCCTTGTACGTAGGGTATCGATCCAGCTGTAGATGGAGTGAATGAAGAAAGGCAGACCTCTAAAGGGGCCACAGTCATCTGAAGGCTTCAATCTGGTAAAACAAGGGGTGGAAAAACATCTCTAGAATGAAATGGGTATAGTTACTCTAAAATCAGGGTGTTCTTTCTGGGCTCTGGATCTAGAAACAGCAAATCTTGCCTGCTCTGCACATAGTCCCCTTCCAAAAGAAATCTTCTCACTCATAGCCTTGCTGAGATGACCTGCGCTCTGAGCACCAGCTCTTGGACCAGAAGTATTACCAGATTCAATCAACAGTTGGTTTGATCAGGTGATACCAACTAACAGTGGCCACTCCAAAGACCAGGCAGTGACTATTGCATTATCTTGGCTCAAAGAAATGAATGGTGGTAATCAGATTATCTTTTGTGGAAACTTGCATTAAGAAGCACAAAGAGGGAAGCCTGTGAGCTATGGAAGCTGAAGTTGTGGCAATGATGACCACGTGCAGTCAGTTATAAATGAGCAGAAACTAGAGGGAAACAAGGAACTAGTTAAGAAGAGAGTGGATACACTGAGGGGAATAAGGACACTGAAATATAGCCTTCCCTGAAGCTGCTTGAGTTCCTCATAGCTCCAGTTTCACGTGTCCTAAAAAAAAACTTGTTCATTCATTTGTTTGTTCATTTATTCATTCATTCATTCAACCATGGTTTCTTCTACCAAGGACTATCCTAGATAGACTCTAGGGATTCCATATTAAACAAGACACAAAGCTGGGCTCGGTGGCTCAGCCTGTAATCCCGCGCTTTGGGAGGCTGAGGTGAGTGGATTGCCTGAGCCTGCGGGTTCGAGACCCACCTGGGCAACTTGGCGAGACCTCATCTCTACAATAAATCAAAAATTAGCCAGGCGTAGTAGCGCGTGCCTGTAGTTCCAGCTACTTGGAAGACTGAGGCGGAAGGATCGCCAGAGCCCAGCAGGTCGAGGCTGCAGTGGCCAGGAGTGGCCACTGCACTCCAGTCTGGGTGACAGAGTGAGACTCCAACACAAAAAAAAAAAAAAAGACACACATAGTCCCTGCCTTCTTGGGCTTATGTTCCAGTGGGAAAG
>CAUYQG010131385.1:0-17198 GCA_963574415.1 Tarsius wallacei
TGGGATTAATGGTGGTGGGTATCTATCTGAGGATGGGGAGACACCTCTTATCAACAAGGGTACCTGAACGAAATATTTTTGTATGCCTAACCCCTAACTGTACCCCACAATAACATAATAAAATAAAATAAAATAAATAAAAATAAAAAATAAAAAAAAGTGGGCAAAAGATATGAATACACACTTCTCAAAAGAAGACATATGAGCAGCCAACAAACAAATGGGAAAGTGCCCAGTCTCACTAATCATCAAAGAAATGCAAATCAAAACTGCATTGAGATACCACCACCTAACCCCTGTAAGAACAGCCATCATTAATAAAACAAACAATAACAGATGCTAGTGAGGATGCAAAGAAAAGTGAAGGCTCCTACACTACTAGTGGGAATGCAAACTAGTGCAACCTCTTTGAAAAAAAGTATGGCAATTTCTAAAAGAACTAGAAATTGACCTTCCATATGACCCAGAATCTCCCTACTGGGAACATACTGGAGGAACTCAAATCATCCCACAAAAAAGATACCTGCACACTCATGTTTGTTGCTGCTCTATTAACAAAAGCAAAAACACGGAACCAACCATGCTGCCCATCAAAACTGGACTCAATAAAAAAAAAATGTGGTACATATACACAATGGAATATTACACAGTCATTAAGAAAGACAAGTGTATGGACTTCGCAGCAACTTGAATCGATTTAGAGTCCATCATACTCAGTGACCTATCACAGAAACAAAGAACAGAGTACCACATGTTCTCACTCACAAGCAGACCCTGAACATTTACCATAATACTATAAGAAAGGAATTGTCAGTAGCGGAATACTGCTGGGGTGAGTGGGGTTGGGGACATTACATCAATATGTGTGCCTGATCTCAAACCAGGCAAAGGGGGGGAACAAAGGGAGGCCCAAACTTTACCTGTACGATGAACACTTGTATACCTAGTCCTGAATTTTACCCTAGATCTTTAAAATTAAATAATAAAAAAGACCCAAAATGATTAAAAGAATAAGATGAACTCAGTACTCATCCTTTGTGTCATTTTACAAACATGAAGATAACTCCTTGTCTGATCATAATCTTTAAACTTCATCTGGTTCACTCGCTGCCTGCAGAATTGTACATACTAACACCAATGCAGATTTTCAAATAGTCAAAGTAACTGATTTCAGTCCTTCACAAACTTCTTGGGAAAGAACTTAAAAACGTGAATGTAGGTGCTTCACAGATGCTCTACAATGCAATACAGCAGCACTGTTTCACATCTTGGAGAAGTTATTTTCATTCTGTTGTGCTGTCTTACACATGGTGGTGCAAAATAGTTAGCATAACCAGTTTACACATTCTGGAGGAGTAAACTTCAAAAGTTAATGCAGCTGATTTTTAACTTATATATGGAATTATTCTGCGAGGACCAAAGGGAGGCCCAAACTTTACCTACAATGCCCATTTGTATACCTAATCCTGGATTGTACCTTACATCTTTAAAATTATATTATATATATAAAAAGACAAGGGTATTTAAAATAAAGTATGCATATATATATATATATATATATATAGAGAGAGAGAGAGAGAGAGAGAGAGAGAGAGAGAGAGAGACTGAGACTTAAGGGTATTTAAAATGGCCAGAAATTTTCTGAATGATTACTGATTATGTCATATTACAGTATGTTAAGGTATGGATAAAATAAAAATGAAAAGGATTCATTTACTGGGAATGACATTTTATCAGTCCTATTGAGAAATTGGGTCTTCTTACCTCTCCTCCATGATAACTTTTATATCATTAATGGAAACTTTATCTGAAGCCAGTCTCAGCCCACTTCCTGAAGCATTGCTCTGGGCATCTTCCTGCAGTTTTAATACATTAATGACCATCATTATTCTTTTTTATAATGAGAATTTGACCAAAATTGAGCCCTTTGACAATATGCACATTTGAGCTAATGTGACTTAATTTTCCAAACTGGTTTCATGAGGCACAGTAGCAAATGTTTTATTAAAATCCAGATAATAAAATTAGCCCATTCATCTACTAACCGCGGGCTTCCATCACATGATTAAATTCATTTTTTATACTAAGCTCCTATAAATTACACCAGAGCAGATAAAAGCAAATTATCATAAACATTTTGGTTTCCTTTTTTTTTCCATGCTAGGCAGAATTTCAAGGTTAACTTTTGGCATGTAGCCTAAAATACAGACTACGTAACCTCTATGGAGGTGACATTTATATTGAAGGGCTAGCAGTAGAAATCCATACGATCAGAAACATTATTTTAAAAAGTACCTTTTGGAAACAAAAAAAAACTCTTTAAACTCATCAATAACTCAAAAAATAACAGTTGCTGGAGAGGGTGTGGTGAAAAGGGAACACTTCTACACTGTTGGTAGGAGTGCAAACTAGTGCAACCTCTGTGGAAAACAGTGTGGCTATTCCTAAAAGCTCTAAATATCGACCTCCCATATGACCCTGCAATCCTCCTACTGGGAATATACCCTGAGGAACTCAAATCACTCTGTGAAAAAGATACTGCCCATGTATGTTTATCGCAGCATTGTTCACAATAGCAAGAACCTGGAACCAACCATGCTGTCCATCAATAGAGGACTGGATAAAAAAATGTGGTACATATGCACGATGGAATACTATGCAGCCATAAAAAAGAACAAAATCATGAATTTCGCAGCAACCTGGATGGAACTAGAGTCTATAGTACTGAGTGACCTCTCACAGAAACAAAGTTCTGAGTACCACATGTTCTCACTCATATAGTGGACCTTGATCATCCAACATATTACCATAAGAATATGACTGTCAGTAGTGGGAAACTATGGGGGTGAGGAGAGGAAGGGAGATGGGATTAATGGTAGTAAATATCTGTTTGGGGAACGGGAAGACACCTCTTATCAACAAGGGTGCCTGAACGAAGCATATTTGTATACCTAACCCTTAACTGTACCCCACAATATCATAATAAAAAATATTGATTATAAAACAAAAAAGAAAATATGAAAATGGTTACAGGTACTATTTAGTGAGCATGTATTAGAGACCAAGTTTTTTTTTTTAATATACAATATCAAGTAATTCTGCCTTCATATCCACAACTCATCAACAACAAAAAATTTAAGGTTATAAAGCAGTTAAACTTTTCCAAAGTTACATAATTAAATGAGTATATATTAATAAGCTAACATTTTAATAAGATTATGTCAGTTTGAATAAAATTCACCGTACTATACAACTGATTGTAGGACATACACACGAACCCACACACACAAGAAAAAAAAAAAAAACTGCCAAAGTTGCTATTTTGTAACCAAATATCTGAGACATATATTTAAATCCTGCAATGGTCAAAGATGAATTTTTAAAGTCAATTCATTTTTAGCCACAAAGTTACTGAAATACACAAGAAACTGCACTAGCATGGTGAATCAGAGCAGCATGACACAGTGGGGTAATATCAAGTCCATTTACTTTGAGTGAGATAGTGTTGTAGACCCAGGTTTTACCATAATTTCTTGTGAAGGGGACAATATTGTAATATAATATTTGCTTGTACAGTAAACAAGCCATTTGTTATATATAACTATAGTAAAAAGTCACTTGTTAATGAGAATGATGGTAGTATTAGGTAAATTTGTTCATGGAATTTAAAAGGAAAATATATTGTTTTAAAGAAAAATTATTATATTATCATTATATTCATATTTGGAAGCAAAAACTAGTTATCTATGTAGATTCTTGGTATCTATGTATTTACTGTCTAAATATTATTTGATTATAATGAATAATAGTGTTCAGCATTTATAAGTAAAATGTTTTCCAGAATTTAAAAATATCAACAACACATCATCTTCATAACCTGTATAAAGTGTTGTAGTGATTTAAATCAAATGTTGTATCAATAACATATTATTTAATCATTATTCCTAGCATTAATGGTATGTTCTACTCTAACAAAGTTACTAGGATACACTCTTTACATGCAAAAGAAAACTTTTTTCTTTGTATATTGCCATTAAAAAAAAAATTGCATTATCATATTTTAATGTATTTTTATATGTAAGCCATTTCAGATTAAAGATGTGAATCGGATTTTGATACTAACATGAAAATATTACATGTATTAGATTTTGCATGACTAACAACACCACCACCACAACATATACTATTATGGCCAGAATTTAAATAAAACCTAACTAAACAGTCACACACATATTTAAGACACATATCTTAATAAATAATGGGACTTTGGGGAAAAAAAACTCTGAAATGAAATGTTAAATACCATTTTCTTCAAAGTTATTTTATTCTTGTGATTTCGTGCAATAATGGAAACACTGACTTACTCTAGAATTGTACTAGGGATATATCTTTACAGACAAAATGGAGAATAAAATACTTATTGAATATCAGTGACATTGGGGCTGTGTCTACAGTAGTTGACTAACTTTCGGTCAAATGAATCAGTCTTTTTACACCACCATGTGAGACAGAGAGAGAGAAAAAGGAAAAGGAGGAGAATTAATAATTTAATGACTGCTCTGAATCCTACTAATCTTAGGGCATACTAGTATAGAGGATATATCTCTCCCAATACAACTTAAAGGAGCTAGTCAAGATTTGCTCCTTTATTGACGGAAACCTTGAAAATTAGGATAGAAATATTCTTCGTGTTTACAGTAAAGACAGATAATAAGCCAAACAAATTATAGGTGTAATGACAGGTTATATAATTTTTATTATTTTGTTGCTGATATTTATATACAGTTATTTTGTGTTTGTTTTGTTTTGTTTGTTTGGTTTCTGGTGGCTGGATTATTTAAGCCTATAGCTACAAAGTGCAACCATTGTCTGATCAAGGAATGGACTTGAAATATAAAATGGAAAAGTATTTCCCAATTTATTAATGGAATCTAACTCCAACAAGGAGTCACTTCTCCTTGCCTCATAATGATAATCACATAGTATGGAACCATATATGGAACAGTTGCCAGTGACAAAGAAAGTCATCCGTATTGAGATAGGTCAAGACATCTGCATTTCACAATGGGCCTCAGTAGTACTTTTCCTTAAAATAATGTGAAATCTACAAAATATATAAGAAATGCCTACAACTCCATAGTATTTTTTTAAAAAACCCTAATAACCCATTTTAAAAATGAACAAAATGCTTGAATAGACATATTAGCAAAGACATACAATGGCCATCAGGTGAAAAGATTCTCACATCCCTAGTCATCATGGAAGTGCAAATCAGAACCACTATAAGCTAATACCTCATATTTGTTATATTGGCGGTTATAAATAAAATAAGTGCTGGTAAAGATATGGATAAATTGGAACCCTTGTAGACTGTTTCTAGGAACATAAAATGGTAAAGCTGCTATGGAAAACAATATGGAGTTTCCTCAAAAATTAAAAATAGAACCGCCATATAATTCAGCAAGTGGACTTGCAAGTTCACTTGTAGGTATATATACAAAAGAGCTGAAATCAGTATTTCAAAGTAATATGTGTGCTCCTATATGAATTGCTGTATTATTTTTAATAACAAAATATAAAACAGCCTAACTGTCCATCAATGAATAAAGAAAATGTTGTATAGATCTACAATGCAACGCCATACGGCCTTAAAAAAGGAAATCATGCCATATGCAGCAAGGATGAAACTAGCTGCCATTTGCTAAGTGAAATTGGCTAGTAATAGGAGGAGAAGTTCTGAATGAGCTTGCTTGTATGAGGTTTCTAAAACGGTCAAACTCATAGGAAGAGAGGGTAGAATTGTGGTTGTGACGGTCTGTGGGAGGAGAAAATAGGAATTGTTCAACAAATATAAAGTTTTCAATACATAAAATAAATTAAGTTCTCCAGAAACACTGTTTAACATTGTGCCTATAGTTAAAATCCTGTATTTTGTGCTTAAAATTTTGTTAAATGAGTCGTGGTAACTGTTATTACCATAATTTTTCAAAAATAGAGAAAATGTGAAATAAGTCTTGAGGTTTCTTAAGAAACAATTTTGGTGTACTATAATCAATTTATGTCCATATATTTCTCTCAGTTATTAACATAAATGTAATTTTGTAAAAATGTAGTATATATATGTATATATGTGGGCAAAATGCTAATATTTGTTCAAATAATAAGGAAGCATCAAATTCAGTAATGTCTTTATTTTTCTTAGACAATATTCATACAAACTGTTTTACCAACATGGTGAGACCTCGTCTCTACAGTGAATGAAAAAATGAGCTAGGCATGGCGGTGCATACCTGTATTTCCAGTTACTTGGAAGGCTGAGGCAGAAGGTTTGCCTGAGCCCTGCAGATTGAGGCTGCGGTGGCCATGAGCCTGTCACTGCACTCCAGCCTGGATGTCAGAGTGAGACTCTGACTCAAAAAATTAAATAAATGAAATAAAATAAAAATAAACTGTTTTACATTTCTATTTTGCAATCACACCCACATATATGAATATACTTAATATACTTAATATATTGAATATACTTGAATATGCTTGAATACACTTAAAATATATTGAATATGCTTGAATATACTTAAAATATATTACTCTTTTTATGGTTTTAATAGAATATTGAGACGTATCTGAAATAAAGAAGGAAAAAAATAGCAAAATTTTGTTATTGTCATTATTGTCATTTGTGTTTTTGTTGTACCTTTGGTCATATTTCTTTCAGCTTTTGTCATCCTAGATGTTTTCACTGAATACACAGTGAACTTGATTTCCAACACTGAATACAATGCTCCTAACTATCTCACACTCTTTATAGGTCTATCTCAAGAAAATTCTACGTTTACTGGGGCCAGCTCAGTTGTTAAAGGAAACAGAGAGCATGTGATTTTCAGAATACTATTTTTTTTAATGTCAAGAATACAATTTGAAATTTATAAATTCTGTAGTAATTTGCATAATGTGTTATTTTTAACATTATTTTTAATGTTTGGTAAATGTCACTCTTCCCCTAATATACACAGCTTCACAAGTGATGGGCGAGTTGCTTCACAAAAGGAACAATGGGTGAGTGGAAGCTGACTAGACAACCATCACCATTATAGGAAGTATTCTACCCACCTCTATTGAGTGTGCAGCTGTTGATTGACCTAACTGTATTGCATAACTGTATTTTCATTTCTGCTTTGGTGTGATTAAAGAAAAAAACATTAATAATACCATACTTCATAATTAATAACCTTTCTATTCACTCAGTGAATTGTTATCAACTGCACATGTTTGGTTAACTTAATAAATGCTCATTTTGATACGTTAAGAATGATTAAGTATTTAAGAAAATTCCTGTCAGTGTGTTTTTATCCCTGACTATATATTCAAAAATATAAAATGATAGATCTTAAAGAGATCATTTATCAAACATTTCCCACCACTGGTAGTGAAGTTGGTAAGTGGGGGTTCCTGTCTCTTAAGGCAAAACTGATACCTGTTTCATTTTGTACTTTCCAGAAACATATACTATGCTGTATAATTTTAGTAACATAAAATATAATTATTTTAAAGTTTTGAGGCAATTATTTCTTGACAATTTTAATAGCTCGTGAAGACCATATAAGCATAACAGGTATTTGATCACAGAGTTGATTTAACATTTACTATCCATTCTGGTTGTTTAAGACTTCATTTATTTTACAGTTTAGTCACATATTTTTATGCATGTATTATGAGTCATTGGTTAATGACAGTAAACAGTCAAAACTCAAGTTTTGGTATACATATCCATGTGTATTGAAAAAACTAGTTAAAAATGAACCACTATGATTTTATGCAAAAAAATATATATAGTCAAATATATATATATATCCTACAAAAGAAAGCTAAATCTTAAAATGCCATACATGTAATATGTAATATGTTCCATTTAGATAGAGCTCAAAAACAAATAAAACTATAGAACTGGAAGTCCTGCTGAAGGCTAATATCCAGAATGTGACTTAAAAATGCATCTGTGGTACTGGTAATATACACTTTCTTGAAGAGCATGGTACCTATACAGGTGTGAAAATCATCAAGGGTATATGCATTTATATATGTTAAACTTTATTTTAAAATATGTAATAAAATATTGGAAGTATAGTACTCTTTAAAAAATCTTTTGAAGAAAAAAGTTCAATTGCTTTTTGAACCTCTTAATAAAAAGTATGAAAATATGTCTTCTTATGTTGTGAAAACAATTGACATGAAAATATGAATTTTGTCACATGGTTTCATAGATGCAATCTGTATAAGTGTTCCTTTTAATTACTATTATTAAAATGATATTTGTGAAAAATACAAATATTTCTGTGCTAAAAACCTTAAATTTTATGATACTTTAAATACATAGTATCATGAAATTAGTGATTCTTCTTTCAACATGTATTTTACTGCTATTCTTATATGACCTGCCATAATCATTATTGAAATATGCTTAAATGCATAATATGTACTTTTATATTGAGCAGCATTTATAAAATATTAACTAGCTCTCATATGCTAATAGCCTAGAATATCCCCTGTCATTGTTCCATAATAGAGACACATAATCAAAGCTTTGGTTTCAGATTAAGTATGTACGGGAAAGGTAAAGACATACAAAAGTTTGTAGCAAAAGTTGGGATTAAAGGCTCCTGTGTACTAATTAAGGCAATTGCCTCCAAGCCACATATGGTTTTTGTTTTTAAAAAGTAACAATTTCTTACTTTATCTCTAACAAGCACTTTATTTCTGTCATTGAGAAATAGTGTCTGGGAAAGTTAATATGTTTTTATTCTAAATTAGCTAACAGTGCTCTTGAACTGATAATCTCTTGACTTCGTAACAGAGATAAAATTAGTCCTAACTCTGTTTTCTATAGCGTCTTTAAGATTGCAAGTAGAGTCATGAAATTGTCAGATAGACAACTTTGATCTGGAATGTTAGTGTCTGAGTTACTTTTCTGCATCAGAACACACACAATATGGAGAAAACTTTTTCCATAAGAAAAATCCATGATGAATAAAATTCAAGGAATGAGGAAAATCTGCACCTTTGACCACTGTACTCCATAGGCTTCTGTTTGACTGCAATAGTTCATACGAAAGTTGGGATGATCCAGATAAACAGCACTTGTTAGCTATGCAAATAGATTTTTCTTATTGAATGTTTCGAGTGTCTGGGCTGAATATTTGCGTAGATAACAGAATGCAGAAGCCATGGATGAATCTCAATAGAGAATCCTATTTCATTGTCTTGCCATTCGGATTAAACTGAGTAAAGTTTGGTTATGGATTTGGGAAACATGCCTTCTAAAGAAATGAATGCCAACTTTTGTTTTTTTGTATTTTTTAATTTCATTTTTAAGAAAACAAACCAAATAAACACATTGCTGAGGCATACCTAAGGGCAATGAGGTATAAATATTGGAGATAAAGCCAGACAATTGGAATTTTTTTTTTTTTTTTTTTTGAGGTGGAGTCTCACTCTGTCACCCAGACTGGAGTGCAGTGGCTGCTCCAGGCCACCGCAGCCTTGACCTGCTGGGTTCCGGAGATCCTTCCGCCTCAGCCTTCCAAGTAGCTGGAACTACAGGCGCGCGCTACCACGCCCAGCTAATTTTTGATTTATTGTGGAGATGAGGTCTTGCCAAGTTGTCCAGGCAGGTCTCGAACCCGCGGGCTCAGGCAATTCATTCACCTCAGCCTCCCAAAGCATGGGAGGTATGACTTTTAAAAGCTGAGAAATTCTGCCATAACAGTGGTTTTCAAAATGCTGTGATGAGACCAACAGCATAGATATCAACTTGAAACTTGTAAGAAATGCAAAATAGATGGTTCATTTAATCACAAACACGGAAGGTAGAAACCAGTAATCACCAAGTTCTGTAGGTGATTCTTATTCATACTAAAATTTGTAAACTTTAAGTATAGGCTAGAACATAAAGGAGGGACTCAATGTAGTTTATATGAATATTGACATTAAAACTTGCTAGTAAATAAAAGTGAGTAATTTACTAGAAATTGTTAAGTTCATTGTAAAAAAATCTGCCTGTAAGAATTATGTCTGCATCTAAATATAAATCACTTAAAGTTCTAAAACCCTGCCATGAGGAGGACATTATAGAAAGTAGAAAATAAATGAAATGATTGATTAATTTAAATTTATATAATGACTTTAACATTATGAAAACTAAACTTTTCTGCAATCACTATTTAATTTTATTCTCAAATTTGCCAAGAAAGTATACAAGAAATGTTGCCCACACTTTTGAAGAAGACTGAGACAGAAGATGTAATTAACTTCTTAAAATCCCATGGCTAAGAATAAGATGAGGTAGACTTCAAATCTGGTATTCCAAAGTATGTATTTTACAAAAAAAAAAATGGATGAAAACAAAAATTTTTGCTTGACAGGAATAACAGCTCATAAATTTGTGTGTGTGTGTGTGTGTGTGTGTGTGTGTGAGTGTGTGTGTGTCTACATATGCCAGTAGATTCCCCACAGTTACAGAAAAGGAAACGATGTTTTGACATGAAGCTCCAAGTTATAATTAAAACAATCAAATCCAAAACCTCCAAAATGATTCGGAATAGATTGAAGATTGCTTAAAAGCAGATTATAATCAAGCAAATCCAGAGAGAATTTAATAGACAGAAACTTCTCTTGTCTTAATTATGTATACTGGTACAGTAGAGAGCCTATAATAAGGAAGGATCATTTTATTTTGATTTTTTAGCAGACTGAGTCTCATTATCTTGCCATTTGTCATAACATTTATCTTAAAGTGTGCATGTGACTAACCTTTTAAATTTTCTCTCTATGTGAACTATCTGCATCTAAACATCCCTTTAAAAATAAGAGGCAATTCAAAGCCAACCGGATTTCCTAATTGTTTATCTACATTTAGGTCTATACATGAAAATTAGTGATATGAACCGCTCTTTCAATGACCACCACTCTACCTTCATCAAAAAGTAAGCCTGTTTTTTTAATTACGTAAAAATGGGACTACATGAATCAGGTTAAGATGCAAATTGACAGCATGGACAATTCATTGCTTATCCTTCTATTCACATATTACTTTGCATATGTTACCCAGTTGATTCTTTTGTTTTACCTTAATTTTACTGTCTATATCATTGTATATAGAATTTTTATGAAAGAAAAATCAATTCAATTAAATTGGGTGTTTTATGGGTCTGGCATCATGTGAGGTCCTAAGAACTCAGTGGTGAATAGCATAGATGCTACCTCCTTTTGGGAAAGACAGACAGTAAACAAACAATTATGAGTACAATAAATATTATGAATGCAGGAGTAAAAATGACTGTAAATCTAGTCTAGACATGGAAAAGAAGTAAGCACCCCAGATCAAGTGGCATTTCAGATGAGAGGTAAAAGTGGGTTTGACAGGTAGTTATGTGGTTACAGAGGGAGATTACACACAGAAAGAATAGCATGTTTTAAAACATGGAGAACATAGCTCATTCTCAGAAGTGTTAAAAGAAAAGCAGGGTCAAAAGTGTAGGGGAAGTAGTGTTGAAAGTGTGCTAGAGGCCGGGCTCAAGTCTGTAATCCCAGCACTTTGGGAGACAGAGGACTGCCTGAGTCCAGGGATTCGAGAACTTCCTGCACAACTTGACAAGACCTCGTTTCTACAGTAAATCAAAAAATTAGCTGGGCATGGCGGAGTACACCTGTAGTTCCTACTACTTGGAAGGCTGAAGCGGATGGATTTCCTAAGCCCAGCAGGTTGAGGCGGCGGTTGGTTGTGAGAGTGCCACTACGCTCCTGCCTGGATGACAGAATGAGGCTCCGACTCAAAAAAAAAAGTGTGCTGGAAATGAAAGCAAATGTCTTGAAGGGCACATGCCGGCCTTGACTGGAACCTGTGGGTGGATATTAAAGGATATTAATCACCATATACACATTCTAAAAATAAATGATCATCCTAGGCACTATTGGTTAAAAAGAAAAAGAAAACTGGCAATGACAGATGGAGTTAACAAACAGGGTCCTAGTTCTGCTTGTGATAGACGCTTTAGGGATGGATGGAGTTCAGTGGACAAGTTCAAGAAAAATATATTAAATCGTGAAATATAAAGGTTTGGTGATTGATTCTTTATTAAAGACATGAGCCAGGAAAAGGGATGAATTAAGAATGACTTCCTGGCGAGGTGTAGATAGATGGCTATAATGACTGCACTAGAAAACTCAGGTGGAGAAGTAGGAGTGGAGAGAAGACTGAATAGTCCGGTTAGAAACATACTGAATTTGAGATGCTTGTGAAGATATAACACACATAAATGTCAGTTTTATGGTTGGATAGTCTTTCTACATCTGTGAAAAAGGAGTATCAGGCTGGTACTTTGCATTTAAAGGTTGATGGTAATAGAAGCAACTGCAATAAATCAAATCTTATTAAGAAATACATAGAAAAAGCAAAGTCAGGCTGGTAGGGACATGAGGACATACACCATTTGGGGGGGGCGGTGGGAGTCAGCAAAGGTTATTGAGGATAAACACCTCCAGGAGAGAGTTAGAAGCCCAAAAGAGTGTAATAATATGGTATCCAAGAGACAGGAAATGTGGCTGGGTCAATTACTTCTGAGAGATCAAATATTCTCAAAAGTACCTATTAGATGTGCTGATATGGAGGTCATCAGTGACTTTAGCAAAAGTCAATCCTGTTGATCAATGAGAGAAAATTAAAGTGAAATGGGATGTTGCAAAACAAAGACAAAAGTCTAAATACAATTTCAAGAACTTTTGCAGTAAGGAAAAAGTAACATTGAATAAGTTACATATCTAAAGCTAAAATAAACCTCAATGAAAGATAAAGTAATATACCGTTTTAAAATATTAGATTAGATTAAAAGGAAAGCATATAAGATAGAGGCCAATGGGACAGAACTAGTTGAGGAAAAAAGGCTGAAAATACAGAGGAAAGAGTGGATATAATTAAGGTTTAAGAAGAACTAGGATTAGAAGGGAAACTATAGCAACATTGATAAAGACTGTAGAAGGGTGTTTGCACCAATGAAACACTGAAAAAAGCAAGAAGAAAGGTAAGAAAAATAAAATGAGAAGAGAAAAAGGAATTTTAATATATATTCTGAGAGAGAGAAAATAGAACATATATTGATAGAAAGTTGAGCAGAAATAAAATAGAAGTTGAGAGGTTAGTGGGATGGAAATATATAAATAAGTAATAAAAACAAAAAAATTGTATACAAACACATACATGTATATAAAACAGAGAGTTTTAAGAGAAAGAAAATTAATTAGACGGCATTAGGGGATGATGAAAATGTAGAGACAATGTTGTGAGAATTAACCCTGAAGATTCTGAGAGTTATGACAACAGAGTGATACAATTGACCTTAATGACTATCTATAATCAAAGAGAAGAAAGAGTTGTGCATGCATTTCCTTTTTTACATGTTATAAAACAACCTGTAATTGCAACTCAAACTTTACATTTGAGCTAGGAGAAACATATTTTTTTTTCCTGTTTCTACCTATTTTCTCACTCCACATGAAAACACTCTTGACTTTGTGATGCTAAGACTCATCTTAATATACAGCTGCCTTCAATTTATAATTTTTTCTACTAATGCACATAGTGTTGAATGATAATTTTGAAAGGAATTTTGAAAACTGAAAATATCTGTCATGACACAGTTAATTCATACCAATATTTTTGGCATTGTTTCCATAGTATTTAAATATCTCCTTTGATCAGACTCAAATAAAGGATAAATTGGACATAATTCATTATTCTCCACCTGCACAACTACAAAAACTTTGTGTTGCATGTTGTATAGACATCGAAACCAAAGAAACCTGAGTCTCTATTAAAGCTTTAAAAACATAAGAACGTTATTTAAACTCCCTAAGCCTCAGTGACTATCTGTAAAAATTTGTTTAAAGTATCTGCTTATTAAAGAACATATATAAAATATATAGCACACATCAATGACCAATAAATGTCAAATTTCATCATATAAGTTATTTTGAGCTAAGTTTTCTTTTTTAGAATTGTTGTCCCTCATGCAGTCTGATTTGTTGAAAAAATAAACACTGAATTTAAAATAGTGGGTTCAAGATGTCCAACTAGACGCAGCTGGTGTGTGCCTCTCTCACCAAGAGGAATCCAAATAGGATGAGAATCTTTACACTTCAAGAAGGATAATAAAGAGCACACCCCAGGAATCACCAGAGAAGCTATGGGTCCTACGAAAGCAAACATGAAATCAGACAGCCTGCTGATCCGGATACAGTGTGAGGCTGTGAAAGTTCCCCAATATGGTGAAACTGTGAGTAAGAGAGTGAATGACAAACCTCTAGGAATCCTCATCAACGCCGTGTACCCTTCTAATCCAAGTCAAAGGGACATAGAGTGTCAGGTGAAAACCACACAGAGAAAGATCTTCCAGGCAAACAATAAAAATAAAGCAAGGATAATATTTATTATTATTATTACTAGATTTAAAACCAATAAAAGTAATAAATGAAAATGAAGGGCACTACATAATGATGGAGGGCTCAATTCAACAACAACAAAAAAATCAATCTTGAATGTATATACAACCAAACATAGGAACACCTAGATTTATAATACAATTGCTACTTAACCTATGAGAGGACACTGACAGCTACACGATAATAGTGGGAGACTTCAACACCCCACTGACAACTTTAAACAAATCATGGAGACAGAAAACCAACAAAAAAATCCTAGACTTAAACTTGACAACTGACCAGTTATATATAACAAACATCTACAGAACGCTTCACCCAACTATGGAATATGCATTCTTATCCACACATGAGTCACACTCTAAGATTGACCACATAGTCATAAATCAAGCTTGAATACATTCCCCAAAAATGATATTACCCAGGCATCTTCTCTGAACACAACAGAATAAATCAGAGATCAACACTAAAAGGAATCCCCCAAAACACATAAATGCATGGAAATTGAACAACTTGCTTCTGAATGATTTTTGAGGAAACAACAAAATCAAGCAAATAAAAATAATTATATGAAACACATGAAAATAAAAATACAACATACCAAAAATTCTGGGCTGCTGATAAAACAGTGCTGAGAGGAAAATTTATTGTAATTTATGCCCATTCAAGAAAATTGAAAGACCTCAAATAAACCTATGTCTCATCTAAGGTAAGTAGAAACATAGGAACAAACTAAAACCAAAACTAGCAGAAGAAAAGGAATACCCAAAGTTAGAGCCGAAATAAACACATTTAGGCAAAAAAGAAAATATACCAAAAAAAATTGATGAATTGAAAAGCTGATAAATTAGATTGACAAATTCCTGGCCAGATTAACGAGAGAGAGAGAGAGAGAGAGAGAGAGAGAGAACAAACACAATAAATACACTCAGAAATAAAAGGCTGATGCTACAAGCAATCCAGAAGAAAAACAAATTATTATCAGAGATTATTATAAACATTTGTATGCATTCAAGAAGTCAGGAAGTCTAGAGAAAATGGAATCATTTTTGAAAACACACAATCTCCAAAGAGTGAAATAGGAAAAAATTGGAACCCTAAACAGACCGATAATGAGCCATAAAATTGAATCGGTAATAAAAAGTAAAAATAAACCTACCTACCAAGAAATTCCTGGGCCAGATGGATTCATAGACATACAAGGAAGAGCTTATAACAAAACTACTGAAATTATTCCAAACAATTGAGAGGAAGTAAGAAATGGATTTCCTTCTAACTCATTCTCTCAAGCATCCATCATCCTGGTACCCCAAAAGAGCAAAGATACAACAAAGAAAGATAATTACAGACCGATAACCCTTATGAATATGGACGCGAAAATCCTTAACAAAAGCCTAGCAAACCACACCAAGCAGCACATCAAAAAAATCATTCATCATGATCAGGTGGGCATTATTCTAGGAATGCAAGGCTGTTTCAACATATGCAAATCAATAAACATGATCAACCACATAAACAGAAGTAAAACCGAGAACCACATGCTTATCTCAGTACATGTAGAAAAAGCATTCGATAAAACCCAACATCCCTTTATAATAAAAACTTTCAACCATCCAGACAACAAATGAACAGTTCTCAAAATAATAAGGGCCATCTATGACAAACCCATAGCTAAGAACATACTTAATGAAAGTTGGATGCATTCCCCCCTAAGAAATGAAATAGGACAAGGATGTTCATTCTCACCACTCCTGTTCAACACAGTACTGGAAGTCCAAATCAGAGTAATCAGCCAAGAGAAATAAATAAAACATATTCAAATAGAAAAACCACAAGTTAGCTGGGCGCGGTGACTCACGCCCATAATCCCAGCATTTTGGGAGACTTGAGCTGAGAGGATTGCCTGAGCCCGTGGGTTCGAGACCAGCCTGGGCAACTTGAGACCTCATCTCTACAAAAAAAAAAAAATTAGCCGGTCATGGTGGCATGTGTCTGTAGTTCCAGCTACTTAGAAGGCTAAGGCAGAAAGATCACCTGAGCCCAGTAGATCGAGGATGCGGTGGCCGTCAGCATGTCAATACACTCCAGCCTGGGCAACAGCATGAGACTTCAACTCAAAAAAAAAAAAAGGAAAACCGAAAGTTAAATTATTTCTCTTTACAGGTGATATGATTCTATAACTAGAAACCCCTAAATATTTCACCAAAAGAAGGCCAGCACTCATAAATGACTTCTGCAAAATATTAGGATACAAAATTAATGCTCAAAAATCAATTGCATTCCTGTACACCAACAACGTTCAAACTGAGAACCAAATCAAGAGCACAATCCCGTTAATAATAGGTAAAATTCCCTACAACAAGTGACATGAAATATCTCTACAAGAACCTCCAAACACTGCTTAAATAAATCAAAGATGCAGGCCAGGTGCAGTAGTTCATGCCTGTAATCTCGGCACTTTGAGAGGTTGAGGAGGGAGGATTGCTTGAGGGCAGAAGTTCAAGATTAGCCTGCACAACATAGGCTCATTTCCACAAAAAAATTTTAAAATAAAAATAAAAAGATTAGCTGGGAGCCGGGCCCGGTGGCTCAGCCTGTAATCCCGCGCCTTTGGGAGGCTGAGGTGAGTGGACTGCCTGAGCCCGTGGGTTCGAGACCCGCCTGGGCAAGCGAGACCTCATCTCTACAATAAATCAAAAAATTAGCCAGGC
>CAUYQG010131387.1:0-15091 GCA_963574415.1 Tarsius wallacei
ATTAGCATAGTGGTGCATACCTGTGGTTCCAGCTACTTGAAAGGCTGAGGTGGAAGGATCACCTGAGCCCAGCAGGTTGAGGCTGTGCTGGCTGTGAGCTTGCCACTGCACTCCAGTCTGGGCAACAGAGTTAGACTCCAACTCAAAAAAAAAAAAAAAAAAAATTCACTTATAATCCATCTAGACAGGTAACAATAATTAACATTTTGGTATATTTTCTTTCTCTGCACTTACTGTGTGTATTCACTTAAAAAAACTTGAAACCCTACTATAATATGCTTTTCTTACTTGTATTACAGCAGGAGCTCATCATTACATATTCTTTAAAAAACATGACTCATCACGGCTTCCTACTGTCTCTTCATTTGTATCACACTCCAATTGTTCCCCTATTCTGAGATACTTAGTTTCTAAAATTTTGCTATTACGAAGGATACTGCAATGAACAATATTGTACTTTAAAGCCTCCAGTACAAAGCAGTACAAGAAAACAGATTTCATCACCTACTTACAGTACTCATCACTCGAAACTACTCCTTTCCACATTAAAAATCATCTCTAATTACAGCTACCATTTACTGCCTCATATACTATTAAGGAGTTGTACATATATACTACTCAAAAATATGTGATATTGATAATAGATTTTTTTTTTTTTTTTGAGTGGGAGTCTCACTCTGTTGCCTAGACTGGAGTGCAGTGGCAAGCTCACAGCCAGCACAGCCTCAACCTGCTGGGCTCAGGTGATCCTTCCACCTCAGCCTTTCAAGTAGCTGGAACCACAGGTATGCACCACTATGCTAATTTTTATTTTTTTTATTGTAGAGATGAAGTCTTGCCAAGTTGCTCAGGCTGGTCTCAGACCCCTGAGCTCAGGCAGTCTTCTCATCCCCACCTCCCAAAATGCTGGGTGATACCAGATTTTTAAAAACAAACAATAAAGAGCAAAGATCAAAAATTTAGTAATTTGTGGCCATGCACAGTGGCTTATGCCTGTGCTCACAAAGTGCTGTGGCTCAGCACTCTGGGAGGCTGAGGTGGGCGGCTTAAACCCAGGAATCCAAGACCAGCCTGGGCAACATAGCAAAACCCCGTCTCTATAAAAAATTAAAAAATTAGCAGAGCATAGTGGCGTGTGCCTGTAGTCCCAGCAATTCGGGATGCTGAGGTGGAAGTGATCACCTGAGCCCAGGAGGTCGAAGCAATGGTGAGCCATGATCGTGCCATTGCACTCCAGCAGAGACAATAGAATCATACTCTGACACACACACACGTCACTTGTCCAACCAAAGTCACACTGTAAGTGATAGTTATCGGATTTGAACATTATTTATTCTAGCTCCTTATGTCCTCTCTCAAAAAACAGGTATATTTAAAATGTCACTCTAGATAAATGCTGAGCTCTGTGAAAGCTTGAGACTTCCATCCTCCCTTGCTCCTCTTTTCTCACACAGCGAGTATCAATCATGAAATGCAAACTTTAATTTAGGAATATGGACTCTGAATACTATTAAAAAAACACTCACCTCACAGAACTTTCAAACTGGGAACTTAAGCAAAACAATTATAACACCACAAATGTTAGTGTACATGTAAACACATATCTTACCGTCTTAGAACGCCAACACCTACAATAAGCTGCTTTAGTAAGACACAGATCTTCAATGTTTATTTCATTCACCACTTTTGGATTTTCCTTTTGTATTTTAAGATTAATCAAGCTATCCTTCTGTTGTTTTTTCTTCGGGAGGAATGGACGAACTGTAAGGTAGCCAAGTAGTGCAAGTACCCCAAGGAAAGGCAATAACCGAAGCCATTCTGCAACTAAACATGCACAGATTGGTCAGAATCTGCAGAGCCCTTGTAAAAGAACTTAAAATCATGTCTAGCTTCATCCTTCAGTCTATTTTTTATCTGTTACTTCACACATTAACTTCTTTTTAACATATTTGTAAAACTGTGACTGAATAGCACAACTAAGCCAGCTCTACCTAGGACCACCTTATTTTATTTTTTTTGATTTGGAGTCTCACTCTGTCACCCAGACTGGAGTGCAGTGGCCGCTCCCGGCTACCGCAGCCTCAACCTGCTGGGCTCCGGCGATCCTTCCGCCTCAGCCTTCTGAGTAGCCAGAATTACAGGCGCGCGCTACCACACCCAGATGATTTTGATTTTTTATTGTAGAGATGAGGTCTCGCCAAGTTGCCCAGACGGGTCTCGAACCCGCGGGCTCAGGCAATCCACTCACCTCGGCCTTCCAAAGCCCGGGATTACAGGCTGAGTCACCGAACCCAGCTAATTTTATTTTTTTGAGTTGGCAGGCTCACTCTGTTGCCCAGACTGTAGTGCAGTGGCACGCTCCTGGCCACTGCAGCCTCCACCTGCTGAACTCAGGTGATCCTCCCGCCTCAGCCTTCCAAGTAGCCGGAACTACAGGCACGTGCTATCGCACCCGGCCCGGTTAATTTTTTTTTTATTGTAGAGACAAGGTCTCGCCAAGTTGAGTGGGTGGGTCTCAAACCCACGGGCTCAGGCAATCCACTCGCCTCGGCCTCCCAAAGTGCTGAGATTACAGGCTGAGCCACCAAGCCCAGCCCGCCTTATTTTATTTATGGGCTAATTTGAGATCATGAAACTAGAAAACTAAATTTTCAGAAATAGGTCCCATTTCAAATAACCTCTCTTATTGTTCACATCAAGTCTATTTGTGTTCATCTACTTTTATTTCAGGAATTATGATCACTATAAATTATAATCAAAATTCAATGTGTAATATATTGTAAAGGTTTAGAAAACATTTTGTCTTTTCTCATTAATATCATGTCTAAAATCAAATAACAGATATCTGTAAAATTTTTACCACTGATTCATAATTTCAGACAGAATATGTCTTTGATGATTTAGTTTACAGTTTTGGGTAACTGTTCCTAAAGAACACTGTTAGATAAAAGCTTTTATTTTAAAGAAAAAATTGAAACTTTCATATACTGAATGTTCTCATTTTAAGATACATCTCATTTCATAAGGTTCATTAAAAGTCTTTTGGAGTACCTAGTCTATCTTAAGAGGACAGAGAACAGAAATAACAGAAATAAAATGGTTTTTATGACTGTGAAGACAAACATACCAAGGAACCAGATAAACATTTCAACACACATTTATCAGATATCTGTTAGTGCCCTACCTTTGCTGGGCTCTATAGAGAATCTTTTCTGTTCTTCAAGAGTTATCATTTAACTTCCTTCACTAAGTGCCTATCTGATACCTTGCTAGGCACTATACAGAAATAGCTTAGCTGAGAAAAGAGAAAACTAGGAGATAATGTGCCATGCTAATAAATATTAAACATAAATGAATAGTCTATGCTAAGAGTACATTTGTACTAGCTCATTTAACATTGTGCTAGATTTAACAACTGTATTTGGTAGGAATCATTATTATTCCCATTTTACATGTGGGTAAACTGTTACTTAAGCTGCTTTAACCCACAGCGGTCTAAATCCAAAGCCTGTTGTCAATCATCATGAATCAAACCCAACAGACCTATAATTAAATCTGTTCCTCTCTTGGTAAAACTACTCTCAAAAGATACTTGTTCCAATATCAACTCTTCCAAAATAAAATTATTTTTGATACATCATGTCAAAGAGATCCAGATGAAACCTATTTATATAACAAATGTATAGTACCTCTAAGAGTGGCTAACACAGAGAAAATACACCACAAATGGTAGCCTTTATTAAGAGATTATGGAGATTGGTGAGGAAGTAGTAGCAACTTTTTTGTAAAAAATATCTTGCCAAATCAATTTGACAATGCTACATGGCAGAAATCCTTGGGGATGTAATTTAGTCTCCAGAATGAAACTCTGTAAGGATAAGGACCCTGCCTGTCATGCTGGTTGTTACATTCTCATAACCCAGGTGGTGACATTCCATATCAATTCTTCGAATGAATTAAAGTTCTAGAGATGACACAGAACTGTTTCTTGGGAGAGTATGATCTGTGAGAATCTGTGCTACTCAATATGGGAATAACTAGTCAATGTGCTAGTCAATATTCAAAATAGTTTAGGATTGGCTAGTTTGCATAATTTCAGTGAGCTCTGGGCTAATGGGGTGGCCCCTCATTGCATGATGCCTGCATCTAGGTGACTTAGGGCTGGGAAAATATCGGCTTGATGTCTACGAAAGGAGGTGGCTGAGAGTTTGGGCTTTGGATTGGTTGGTTTGCATTATGAAAGGCATGCTTACAGCATTATGAAAGGCATGCTCCAGGAATTAAATTAGCTAGTCCTGGGACAGGCAGTCTCTTCACAGCCAGCAACGCCTCCAAGATATCAAACATAATAAAATTAAAAACATGATTAATAAACAAATGTGACTATTTACATGTAAATAAAGCAATATGAAAAATTCCATTTCTATGGTCACCTTTCAGAAGCTCAATAGCCACATCTAGCTAGTGACTACCATATCTGACAGTACAGCAAATGTTTCCGTTACCAAAGTTCTTTGGACAGTGCTGCTATAGATCACCGGCTCTACAAAGTGCCATCTCCATAGCATGGCAAGGCCACCTTTCCAGCTTCAGTTTCCACAAACATGCCCTCCTCACACACCTAAAGCTACTGCTTAGTAATAGCCTTCCCGCATTCTGTGCATATGGAGTTCCTTCTATCTGCAATGCTTTTTCTGCCTCTGGTTTATCTAATTTATATGGACCCTTCAGGACTAGGGTCAAATATTACTTCTCCTGAAGTCTTCCTCAACGTTACAAGGCAGAATTAATAATTTCCTTCTGTGCGTTTAAGCCCCCTTCCTTATGCTTCTGCTATCACAATACCGTAATTATTTGTTTCTAAAGTTGTCTCTTCCATAGCCTGTGAGGAAAGAAGCTGTGTTCTACCCTTCCTAGCACAAAGCAGATGCCGCATAAATGTTTAATGAGTGATTTACTGCATGAATAGATGAATGAGCACAAATGCCAGTTCCCTTCTCACTCACTAAATTGTTCTCTAATTTTCATCTACACTCACCACATCAGGCAACTGGCCCTTAGCATCTAGTATGTAACTCGAAACAGCAGTCATAAATGCATAGTCACAATAAGTATTTGTTCAATATAGAACAGTATTAAGTATTATTCTATATGTTATAATGTGGTGATAAGAAGTCACAGGAGGCTAAATGACTAAAAAGCAAGTGAATGGGAATGTAAACGTGAAAGCCACAACTTCACAGTCTTAGATTCAGCACATCCCATCTTAACCCACAAATCTCAAGGGGCAAATGGCATCAGTATTATTTTAAAATCCACTTCAGAAAATGTTCCTTTGAACACTTAGCTCCTTGGTGAAACACTACTCTAAAAAATACAATAGGCTGGTGCAGTGGCTCACACCTGTAATACCAGCACTTTGGGAGAATGAGGCAGGACTGCTTGAGCCCAGGCGTTTGAGACCAGCCTGGAAAACATAGTGAGACCTCATCTCGACAAAAAAGAATTTTAAAATCAGCTAGGTATGACAGCGTGTGCTTATAGTCCCAGCTACTCGGAAGGCAGAAAGATGACTGAGCCCGGGAGGTTAAGGCTTCGGTGAGTTGTGATAGTGCCACTGCACTCCAGCCTGGGTGACACAGTGAGACTCCAACTCAAAAAAACAAACAAAAACAATAATGAGAGGTACTATTACCTCCTACAACAAAGTAATAACTTACAAAAGTGTTTAGCACAAGCTACTTTTTAAAGATTATCTGATACAATTTTACTGAGAAGCCATATAAATAAAAGCAATACATTCTTTAAAGCTCAATTCAGGCCAGGCTCGGTGGCTCAGCCTGTAATGCCAGCACTTTAGGAGGCCCTGGCAAGTGGACTGCCTGAGCCCGCGGGTTCGAGACCCACCCGGGGAACTTGGCAAGACCTCATCTCTACAATAAATCAAAAACTAGCTGGGCGTAGCAGCACTACTTGGAAGGTTGAGGCAGAAGGATTGCCAGAGCCCAGCAGATCGAGGATGCGGTGGCAGAGACTCCAACTCAAAAAAATTAAATAAATAAATAAAGCTCAATTCAAATCATTTTAAATTTATTAAGGTTGGTTATTTATTGATACATAATCACTGCACATATTTATGGGATACAAGTGAGATTTTGATACGTGCATACAATGTGTAGTAATAATCAAATGAGGGTAACTGAGATATTCATCACCTCATTTATCACTTCTTTATGCTGAACACTCCAAATCTTCTATTTTGAAATATATAATAAGTTACTGATAACTATTGTCACCCTATTATACTATCGAACACTAGAACTTATTCATTCTATCTAACTGTACTTCTGCACCCAATTACCAACCTCTCTCTTCATTCTCCCCTCCTCACTACCCTTCCCAGTCTCTGGTAACTAGTTACTTACTATTCTACTCTTTGCCTTATGAGAGCAACTTTATTAGCTCCCACCTGAGTGAACCAATACTGATTTTTAGTGAAAAAATACAAAATACTGAAGAAATGAACAAAACATTTTTCATAAACTTTAAAGACAGGCTATTTCCTATTAACTTGTTTGATGTATGTTCAGTACTACAGATATTTTCGACACTTTGGTAGGAAAAATAGTGCCTATTAACTGTAAGTAAATAATGTACAAAATAATTTAAAACAATGTATTTTATACAACATATACTTACTTGTGTTATTTTAGAATTATAAAAAATAATATTTATGTATTTATCACACACACATATATTCCTTGTATTTTGGGGATATGCTATAAATGCTTTACAAAAACCATATTGTATATATAGTCTACAACTTACTTTTTCACTTATAGTATACAAGATTATTGTATCATTTTCCCAATTCCTTAATATCATTTGGAAACATAAAAGTTAATGACTACATCTACCTATCATGTCCCTCAATCACAATATAAGATAAACAAGGACAGGGACCTTACTTGTCTGGATCACCACTGTGTCCCCAGTGCCTAAATAATGTCTGGCTCAATTTATTAAATCTACTTCTTATTGAGGCATAATTTATAGTTCAGCTTATTAAGCTCTGTGTTAAGCATTCAAGTTGACAAGTTTTGAAACCATATGGACCTGTAAACACCACCTAAAAGAAAATGTAAGTTATTTCCATCTCCCAGAAAGTTTGCTTTTATATCTTTCCACTCAATACTCCCTTTCTGATTTTTATCAAGTGTTTATTGAGTATTTTCTAAAAGAAATCTGATCAATTTCCTATTGCTAAACTGTTTTCAACTTTCTACTATATTATTATAAAAATAATTAAATTTTTTACTATATAATTGAGTACCTACTATGTGGAGATACAGTGCTAAATGCAAGTACTGCAGCTGTCTTGTGTACCTCTATGTACCCAGTGCTTAGTAGAGCCCCTTGCACAGAGCAGGATTTCAGTAAATAACCAATTAATAGTTTATCTGTGGCATAAATCCGGATTTCCATATACCTGGCTGGAGTTAGGTTCCTTTTGTCCATAAAACAGTAGTAACAATCATTCGTTAATTTGTTCATTAATTTGCTTACTGAGTACCCCCCACATTCCAGATATTGCACTAGATGGGGATACAGACTGAAAGATAAGGTCCCTGTAGGGTATATATTTCAGAAGAGATGAACAATAGGCAAGCGAACACATCAACAAGATAAGCACAGACTGTAGTAAGAGCTACAAAGGAAATAAACAGGATGATACAAGAGAAAAAAAGACTAAACTAGGGACAAAGGAGTAGGTCAGTTGCAACTCAGTAAGACGTCAAAGAAGGTTTCTGAAAAAAGGACTTTAAGCAGAGACCTAAAGCATGAGAAGCTAGAACTCAAAGACTTGAGAGTAGAACTTTCAAGGCACAGTGGAAGAGTACCTGCAAAGAATTTTCCAACTTCATAGGACTGTCAGGAGAAACAAATGAAGTAGGAATTCACTCAAACTACAGAACAAAATTCAAAAGAAAACTATTAATACATTCTGCCTTGAAGTTAGTTAAGTATCTGTCTCCAACCCAATAAACAAAGATTCCCAACTCCCTGCCCCTTAACACAGACTTACATAAACCATGATTTCAATAAATTTTTATCTGAATTGAGTGTATATTCCACTAAACTGGCATTTGAGGTGACTCCTATAAGGTCTGGATGTCCTTGCCTTTGATCATGGCTTATGAAGTATATGTTAAAATACAGGAAGACTGTTTAAAATATTTAAGAAAAAGACTTCCAGCGTCCTCAAAAACTCATTGACACACGGCAGGCAATGGGACTAGTATTGAAAATACAAAAATTGTAAGACAAGGTCTCTACTACAAAGTTTCCCATCTAGCATGGAATACAGACCTATAAAAAAGGATTACAGTACTGTGTAGTATGAGCTATAGAAGCAATACAGAGGTAGAAGTGATTAACTCTTTGTTGGCATAAGCAGAAACTTTACAGCTTTTGATACCTAAACAGGTTTCTGAAAGATGAATGAGTGAACTTCTAGATCACAGGCAGATGGGAGGAGGAGCTGCATTCCATGCAGAGGAAACAGCACAGGCAAAGGCTCAGAGATACCACACACATGAAAGGTTTGAGACACTGAGCCCCAGGGTACTGCTGGAATATAATGAAAGCAGAGAGGGGACTGTAGAGGTGAGCAGGACATGCAACAGGTAGGTAGGAATCTACCATGTGCCTGATAGGAAACCATTGGAATACTTGAATATTAATGTCACTGGAAAATTGTTCAATTATGGAATCACTCTGGTATCAGACGGAAGATAAATGAGAGGAGAGTCATAAGGAAGAGCAGAGATGGCTGGTGGTAGAACAAAAGGCAAAACAACTCGTTGGAAATTCACGGAAATAATCCAGAAGAAAATAATTCAAGTTTAAACCAAGACAGTGGCCATTAAAGCAGAAAAGAGAGGACAAATGTGAGAAACAGTCTATTGAGATTCCTTAAAACTGCCTAGAACAATGTGTGTGTGTTTGCATTTTCTGAGGAAATAGATGTTTTAGGTGGTGTTTCCAGCTTCATATAGTTTCAAAACTTGTCAAACTGAACTTTTAACACAAAGCATAACAAACTGAACTGTAAATTACATCTCAATAAAAAAATAGAGTGGGCCAGGCTTGGTGGCTCAGTCTGTAATCCCAGCACTTTGGGAGGCCAAGGCAAGTGGATTGCCTGAGCCCGCGGGTTCGAGACCTGCCCAGGCAACTTGGCAAGACCTCGTCTCTACAATAAATTTTTAAAAATTAGTCGGGCATGGTCGTACACACCTGTAGTTCCAGCTACTTGGAAGGCTGAGGAAGAAGGATTGCCAGAGCCCAGCAGGTCAAGGTTGTGGGGGCTGGGAGGGTGCCACTGCGCTCCAGTCTGGGTGACAGAGTCAGACTCCAACTCAAAAAAAAAAAAAAAAAAAAGAGTAAAACAAGCCAGGCACTATTTAGGCACTGGGGACACAGTGGTGATCCTGACAAATAAATAAGGTCTTGGCCGGGCTCCGTGGCTCAGCCTGTAATCCCGTGCTTTGGGAGGCCGAGGTGAGTGGATTGCCTGAGCCCGCGGGTTCGAGACCCACCTGGGCAACCGGGAGCGGCCACTGCACTCCAGTCTGGGTGATGGAGTGAGACTCCAACTCAAAAGAAAAAAAGAAATAAGGTCTCTGCCTGTGTGTGTGTTTTAGATTAGAAAATATAGTTTAATTAAAAGGTAAATTATAGAGAGACAGAAAGAAAGAGGAGATTCACCTCCCAAGGCAGGGAAGGGGGCCAAAGCCAGGAACCATTGTGACAGCCATAGCTCAAAGAGTACATCATCACATCAGAGTCTAGTAAGGCTATTGCCTCTTGTACATCTTATATTGTGATTGAGGGACATGAGGTGGATGCAGTCATTAAAATTCATGTTTCCAAATGATATAAAGGAATTGGGAAAATGATATAATAATCTGACACACTGTTAAGTGAAAAAGTGCATCACCATGCCCAACTAATTTTTGTAGAGACAAGGTCTTGCTGTGTTGTCCAGGCTGGTCTCAAACTCGGGCTCAAGCAATCCTCTCCCCTCTGCCTCCCAAAGTTTTTGAGATGTATCTGTTGGTCCAGTTATTAATTCCTTTTTGTTGCTGACCAGTATTCCAGTCTATGAATATGCCAACATTTGTTTATCCATTCTCCTGTGGGTAGATACTTGGGTTGCTTGCAGTTTGGGGCTATTACAAATAAGACTGCTGTGAACATGCTTATACAGGTCTTTTTGTGTATATATGTTTTCACTCTGTTACACTTTCAAATTTTCATTTCAAAATTGACCCCTTCTAGATAAATAAAGCTAATGCCCTTACAGCTGCCAATTCTGGCATGTTTGTGTTATTCTGGGAAATACACCATTGAAGTCTCAGACACTGCTTTGTCTTTACGTTTCAAAGAAGCAAACTAGTTCAAGTGGGCAAAAAATCATAGCTAGTTTGTAAATGTGGAAATAAACTCTTTTCTGACTTTTTAATGGGAAGATTTTTGTTGTTCTAAATGTAAATGCTATGTAAGCAGCTGTAATACTTTATGGTTTTAGGGAATAATGACAAGAAATGTGTCCATGTTCAATACGGCTAAAATCATAAGCCTAACTACATTTTTTTATCTATGGTTGGTTGAATCCACAGATACAGGGGGCAGACTGTAATTAGAAAAGTCTGATCACATAATTTGTCTTAAAGGCCTTACTCTTTAAAATGTGACATAAACAAAGACAGGTTGTTTCTAATAGATAAGAACTGTCTGTAGTTAACTAGTAGTATCAGGTAGTTAAGGGGCGTAAGTGTTTTCTAAGAACACAAGTCATCATGAGAGAGTCAATTGCTTAAAAAAACAGCTGGCTCTAAATAGGGAAGGAAATATAGGCAACAATCAAGTAAACTGTACAGTTTGGGGTTCTAATTTTCACAGAAGAAAACGGAAATGTTTTTGGTCTCCTGGACATCTGAAACAATTAACTGCTGGAAAGTTGTCTTTCAGGTTTTTACACTATGAATTCTACAAGTAGCTCACTCAAGAAAGCTAAATGTCATTAACTGTTACAATCTATTCTGAATGGCAAACTGAGAAAGGAAAACAGTCACTGAAGTTTTTCCTCAGTAGCTCCCCAAAACAGACCCTGCAACTGTTTTGTCCTTTTCAAAACAGACTCTCATTATTTTTAAAAAGGCAGTTATTATAAGTATGCTCATGTTTCCTGAATAAGCAGTGCTATGAGAACTAAATTGTAGACACATTGCAATGAAACTTAAGTTAAATATGTGTTATTAACTAATTCACGATCATTGACATGAATTTACATCATTCCAAATTCTGTTCCTGGTTACCACTGACATGAATTTACATCTTTGCAAATTCTCTTTCTGAAGAATATATACTCAGTTTATAATCTAAATAAAAATACAAAGTACGGAATGTTAGTCAGAGAGGTGTCTGAGGCAAATAATGAATATGTCTGCAACTTTCAGCGTTACTGTGAAAAAAATGACAATTTAGAACAGACCATTCCACTTGTGCTTAACGATAGAAGTTGTGGCAACCAGCTTCAGATCATCTTAACTTCACCTGCAATCAGTATTAGGAAAGTGAAAACTTTATCAACTGTGAATATTATGATACCAGAGTTGTCATTATTTCTGAGAATTAGTCCTCACTATGTATGTATCATTGATTTAAAAGGCAAAAAGGTTTTGGCTGAGCTTCCTTAATGCCTTTAATAGAAATTAAATATTTATTGACAGTAGGGATCTTCAAGAAAACACTTCTAAAATCTTCTAGCCACTAAATTCAGTTTAGTAGTTAAAACTTGAAACCATTATAAATGCATTCACCATCAGAATCAACAGATGTAAATCATTGGGATGAGGGTAAATTTCCTTTCCTGACTATTAAAAACACAGCAGTTAACTTATGCAAACTATTAAGGTAAATTGGCAAAAGGGAACAAATGGCACAAAATAATCATATCCTTTTGACCATTTTAGTGACTACATTCAAGAGTATAATTAAAGGGAGGGGAAATGACAAATGCTATATGGCTACTTACCAGTGAACTATTACATTATGAATAAAAAAATGGAAACATTCCAAATTTTCAGCTGCAGGGGAATGGCCAGACCCACTGTGATGTTAAAACTAAAATAAGATTATATAGTTGTTAGAATAAAATGAGGATTACACTAAAATATGTAAATTACTTAAGTAAAATATAAACAATAAATGGGGAAAAAGTAAAAATTTTGCACAATTGCAATTCTATCAGAAAAACTACTGGGATCAAAAGATTCTGATATGTACAACCACTTGGTGATTTGAAGTAGTTTTTTCATTTTATTTTTACTTGTATGTTACTTCTGATACTTAGATGTTTCTTTATAATGTTTACTATTGTTACCATCATTTCCACTCAAGTGCATGTTTTCTACTAAAACTCTTAACATCTAAAAATGTTAAAATCTCACAATTCATTTGTTAAGAGAGCAGCTGTCTCTAACAGTAATTCAACAAATCACTAGATGTGGAAGAGAATTTAAGTGTCACCTAGTGTAATTTACTCCCATCTAAATCTATCCACCAGCAAAGCCTGTTTGTGGTTGTTTCTTTAATCTGAGAGGGGCTATCACCCAAAGCACCACATTAGTTTGGGAAAACATTCTTTCATTTTAAAAAAATCTTCCTTGGAGTGGAGTGGAAATTTACCTCCAAATAACCTTCACTAATTTGGTCCCAGTACTGTCTTTTGGACTACACAGAATAAATCTTATTTCTCATCTACCAGACAGCATTTTAGGTCTGCTGCTGTAGATCTCGAGAATGTTCCAGACTAAGCAACCCTATTTACCTCAGTCTCAACTCATATCTGCATTTCCTGATATATAGGACATAGGAACTCAGTACTTGCTAACTTCCTCACCATCCTACTCAGTCTGAGTCGGCTTTACAAATAATCCCCTTAAAATGAAACGCTCAGAACTCAATAAAATCTTGCAAGGGTGGACTGCATTCTGGACACTTTCATCCTCTAGATGTGAAACCCTGCGTTGCGGACTCTTTTCCGTAAAGGAGGGACCTTAAGTATACAACGTTACACATGTTCATTACATGTCGCTGTCTAATGACCCGTCATACTGGCCTTCAACACCGTCTGCGCAAGGAAGCCTTCCTCATCTGAAGGCACCTCAACAGCCCCTGGGTTCGCAGTTACCAGGTGACCTCAAGAACCCCCGTGAAAGGCCAACCGCTCCCCACAGAAACGGAGATTTCGCTTCGAAGACAGCCACGTACACACAGACACGCGTACGCCTGCATTTCTCTCCCACACGCGTACTCACGCCCACGCACACGCCGAGGCTGACGCCCAGTCGAGGGCCGGGACACCTGCCACGCAGCGCCTCAGATAGCGATGACTCGTCCTGCTTCAAGATAAACGAGCGCCGCGAAGAGCGACGCAGGGACGGCAGACAAGAGAGACGGGTCTGCTCCCCACGCAGCCCCTTCCCTGCAAAAGCCGGCCTCGCGCCACGGCACGGAAGGACGTCGGACAACCGCCAGGACAAGGGCTCGGGCGCCACGCGCCGCCTCGTTTCAGCCGCGACCCGCAGCGGCTGCGCCTGCGCGCGCCCGCCTCCTTCTGCGCGGGGTCACGGGGTCAGTGCCGGTGACCCGCTGCGCCCCGCCCCTCGGCCCAAGCGTTTCTGCATCTCCTTCCCCGACTCGGGAGCCGCGAGGACGGCGGCTGGCTGCGGGGAGGGTTACCTGTGAGCCTGGCGAAGCCGGCAACGCTCTCGGGGACGGGCAGCCGCTTGAGATAGGCGGGGAGCTGCACCTTCACGATGCGGGCCACGCTCTCCAGCACCATCCTGGCCGCGGCGCCCGCTCCGCTCGGCTCCGAGCCCCCTCCGCGCCTCGACCCCGCCGCTGCGCCTGCGCCCGGAGCGGAGGCGGCCGGCGGGCGCTCGCGGCGGGAGTCCGGGCGACGGGCGGGGCTGCGGGCCCTGGGCGGAGGGGTGACTCGCCGGGCGCCGATTGGCGGCGGGCGAGTGACGTGCGCTCCCGGCTGGCTGCCGAGCGGCGGGCGCGGGAGCGGAGCGAGGCCCTCCCTGGGGTCCCTCTTCTGGAGACGCCCTTCGCGTCGGGCTCGGACCGTGCGGCGGAAAGGTTGCTGAGTGTGATGAGAGTTTTGAGGGTGCTGTGTAGCCGGGAGGTGCCCAGGTTGCTCCCGCCGTCTGTCTCCGGCCCCTCGTCTCCCTCCCGCGACCGACTGGGTGCCTGAGCTCATGGGGTCGAGACCAGCCTGGGCAACTTGGCGAGGCCGCATCTCTACAACAACAGCAACAAAAAATTAGCCGGGCAAGGTGGTGCACACCTGTAGTTCCAGCTACTTGGAAGACTGAGGCGGAAGGATAACTTGAGCCCAGCAGGTCGCGGCTGCAGTGGCCGTGAGCGTGCCACTGCACTCTGGGTGACAGAGTGAGACTCCGACTCAAAATAAAATAAGTGGTTATCATAACTAGATACAATTAATTTTTAATGTGCTTAATGCATAGTTATAATAATTTTTTTTTTGAGTTGGAGTCTCACTCCATCGCCCAGGCTGGAGTGCAGTGGCATGCTCACAGCCACCCAGCGTTGACCTGCTGGGCTCCAGTGATCCTTATGCCTCAGCCTTCCAAGGAGCCGGAGCTACGCCCGGCTAGTTTTTGATCTTTTGTTGTAGAGACGTCTCGCCAAGTTGCCCGGACTAGTCTGGAACCCTCGGGCTCAGGCAATCCTACTCTCCTCAGGCTCCCAAAGGGCGGGGATTCCAGACGGAGCCACCGCGCCCCGCCTATAATAAGTATCGTTTGGGCTTTTTTTTTTTTTGAGTTGGCGTCTCACCCTGTCGCCCAGACTGGAGTGCAGTGGCCGCTCCCGGCCACCGCAGCCTCGACCTGCTGGCCTCCGGCGATCCTCCTGCCTCAGCCTTCCGAGTAGCCGGAACTACAGGCGCGCGCTACCACACCCAGATGATTTTTGATTCTTGATTGTAGAGATG
>CAUYQG010131388.1:0-13205 GCA_963574415.1 Tarsius wallacei
CACCTCTCTCATCCTTTACAGTTTGTATAGGGAAGACCTTTACCAGACAGCCTGGCTAAAAATTTTGGGGGCAAAGGACTTGAATAGATATTCTTCCAAAGTAAATATACTAATGACCAGCAAACATATGAAAAGATAATCAACATCACTAATCAGAGAAATGCAAATTAAAACCACAATGAGATATCACCTCACATCTGTTAAGATGGCCACACACACAAATAACAAGAATAGGGAAAATAACAAGAATAGGGAAGAATGTGGCAAAACTTGGACCCTTACACACTGTTGGCAGGAATGTAAGATGCTACACCCACTAAGGAAAATGGTATGAAGGTTCCTCAAAAAATTAAAAACATAAATCTATACACTAAGGTTAAAAATAAATGAAAAATAAAAATAGAATTACTGGCTGGGCTCAGTGGCTCAGCCTGTAATCCCAGCACTTTGAGAGACTGAGGCAAGTGGACTGCCTGAGACCGCGGGTTCGAGACCAGACCGAGCAACTTTGCGTGACCTCGTCTGTACAATGAATAAAAAATTAGCCAGGCCTGGTAGTGCGCACCTGTAGTTCCGGCTACTTGAAAGGCTGAGGTGGAAAGACTGCCAGAGTCCAGCAGGTCAATACTGGGGTGGCCATGAGCATGCCACTGTACTCCAGCCTGGGCAACAAAGTGAGACTCCAACTCAAAAAAAAAAAAAAAAAAAGAAAAGAAAAGAAAAATAGAATTACCTATGATCCAGCAATCCTACTTCTGGGTGTACATCCAAAAGTATTGAAAACAGGATCTCAAAGAGATACATGCACACTCATGTTCAATGCAACAGCCAAGAGGTAGAAGCAACTTAAATATCCATCATAGGTAAATAGCTAAAGAAAACGTGGTACGTGTGTACAATTAAATATTATTCAGGTCTTTTAAATACAAAAAAAAGGAAATCCTACCATATGCTACAATTTGGAAGAAACTTGAGGACATTATGCTATTAAAATAAGCCAATCACAAAAGGACAAATACTGCATGATCCCACCCACATGAGGTATTAAAGTAGTCAAACTCTTAGAAACTGAATTGCCAGGGGTTGGAGGAAAAAGGGAGAGTTGTTGTTCAACACATATTAATTTGAGCCCAAAGAGGAGTTGTTAGGTTTCAGTTTTGCAAGATGAAAAAGTACGAGATCTGCTATATTACAAGGTCCAGATGGTTAACGTTACTGTAGTATACACTTTAAAATGGCTAAGATGGTAAATTTTATGTTATGTTTCTCACAACAACAAAAAAGAAATAAAATTTTGCATAAGAGATACATGTTGAGTGTCATGCTTGGTCCTTGCTGTGTTTCTATAACTGAATCAAAACCAAGAGCCTCTATATAAGCCAGGTAAGGTGGCACGTGTCTGTATTGTCAGCTACTCAGGAGGCCGAGGCAGGAGGATCGCTTGAGCCCAACTCAAGCCCAGCCTGGGCAAGACACCGTCTCTTTTGAAAAAAAAAAAGAAGAGCCTCCAGAACTTTGCTCATCCAAGAACAATAGCAGGCAAAAAAGTAAATCAAAACAATAGCTTAGGCTGTTCCTTATTGGTAGACTACAATGGTAGCTTACACTTTGCCTTCCTGTATTGCTTACATCCAGGCAACCCCTCTGAGAGAGTGAGGATCTATGCTTTGAGATGTCATGTGTATCCCATACTGGCCATAAAAAAACAGGTATGTAGAGATGAGCTCCCAAAAATCTGGGACAAGACACAACCCAATTCTGAGTATTAAGTTAGGAAAAGAACTATGCTTCAGACTAGGTTTAAAGAAGGAAAATGGAACAATAGTTCTTAAGTCATTTTGAGAGGGGCAAGTTGGGCTTACATAAAAAGTAAATTAGAATTCTCTCAATCTTGAAAGATAAAGACAGAAAACAGGCTCCTCTGGGACGAGTATGTCTGACATCTAAGTTTCCACATAAAAACATGTTAGAGAGGATATTACTGGAGAAACAAAAAGACAAACATCTGGAAATTAGGAAGGAGCCCAATACAAGAATAATAAAGAAATCTAATTAGAAGAATCAACAAAGTCTCCAAACTATAGGTTGATTATTTGATGTACTGTCCTGGTCATCTGTCTGGTTAGAACTTGATTGTCAATGCTGCAGAACACATTGAAATTCAAGGAAATTTGCTTTTTACTCCATTATTAGCAAGTGTAAAAAAATTATTACATTCAAGGTTGATAAGAGCAATTTTTAAACACTGAAAAATGGCAGGGAGAACATGGTAACACCTAGAACAATGGAACAAAATAGCCATTTACCCAAGACCGCCAAAAAATAATGCTTCTAGGAGCTACATCTGAATCCAGTTAACCAGCTGGCTGTATCCAAAGATAAAGTTAGAGGCCATATGTGTTAAGGAAGAAACTGCAGCAATGAATATTCCACATACATTAGTTTGGAAAATTACAATAGTGGGCATAATTATTCTGTTATTACTACAATAGCAAAATAAAAGAAAAAATGAAAATTAAACAAGAGTTACATGGAATGAAGAAAATAAAAAATGTCTTCCTTTGAAATGTAACTGCATTTTAGAAAAGCATGTTGGATAAGTTTGATCACAAAGGACATTCTGAGAAGGAACATACAGAAGACCAGAATGATATCAGGATTACCTGGAAAAAATAAAGACAATAATAAATACTGAAGAAACTTGAGAGAAGCACAGAAACATTAGGTTGGTAGGAGCACATGAGAGTGAGCACAATTGTAGAGGAAAAAAAAGAGATTGAGGGGACTGACTTTTGGAGAAGAACAAAGAGAAAGAGAGATAAGACTTGGAATAGAAAAGGCACTGAAAATAAATAAGCTGATTATATATGGATGTAGAGCAAGATTCCCAAAATATACAGTTAAGTGAAAAAATCAGTCTATAAAAAAGTATAAAATGATCTATGAATTTTTTCAATCTAGAAAAATTTAACAGTAGATCTCTCTGGAGAAGGTGGAGGTACAGTAGGAAGGAGCCACTCATTTTCATTTTCTTTCTTTTGTATACAATATGGTTTTTAAAAATCACATTATCAGAAGACTCAAGTTCCTTACTTTAGGAAAAAAATAACTGCAAAACTGCCTAGATATACACAGGAAAGATGCCACAGATTCTTAGACACATCATAAAGAGTGTACACTCTCCCATGAGACAAAATGTTATAGAACTATTTATAAGAAAGTGATGACAAGCGCAAGTGAAAAAATTAGGGTATAAAAAAGGTATAACTATGTCAGCTACCTTCAAAATACATGCTTGAAAAAAGACTGAAAGTCTCCTTTAATACAGCAAGACTGAAAGGAAATAAAACATTAGCAGTGCTAGCCACTGTTATTTGGTAGAGATATACTGGACTGCAGAACTGCAGGCCATTTTAAGTTTTCTGTATTATTCCAAATTTCCTAAAATTATCATTATTTTTTACTATCAGAAAACATTTTTTAAAAACAGAAAACAAATGGAATGAGAACAACTGGGAGGGAAACCAAAGCAGGAAAAAAGGAGGAGAAAAAGAAATACGAAAAGGAAAGGAAAAACAAGGAACAAAGAAACAAAAGCCTGAAACAAGAGATTCAAACATAAAATAATTGTTTAGGTCCACTGTCACAGCAGGCAACTCACACTAGGCAACTTAATTTTTAGCATGTTTTGCAGCATGATGCAGTGAGAAGAGTACCTTACAGCGAGGTTTTGTTTGCCTAGTCCAGTATATGTCATTAATTAGCTATGTGACTTTGGATATATCACATAATCACTTTGCACTCCCAATTTCCTTCACTAGAACAGTATCTCTGAAACATGAAAACTGTAAGATTCCTGCTAAAGTCTCAAAAAAAAAACAACTCATGGCCCTTTAGTCTTCCTACAGTAGTCTCCCTTTCTTTGTGGTTTCACGCTCCGTGGTTTTGGCTACCTGTGGTCAACCGAGGCCCCAAAATAGGTGGGTACAGCACAATAAGATATTTTGAGAGTGAGAGAAACCACATTCATGTAACTTTTGTTGCAATATATTGTTAAAATTGTTCTATCTGATTATTGCTGTTAATCTTTACTGTGCCTAATTTATAAATTAAACTTAAAAGTCATGTATATATCAGAAGAAAACATAACATATACAAAGTTTGGTACTATCTGCAGTTTCAGGCATCCACTGGGGGTCTTTAATTGTAGGGTTATTTAATTTGTAATAAAGCATAAACCTAAATGTAAATAAATTCTTTATGCTTATGTACTTATACAACTAAGACAAAATCAAATTCATAAACACAAAGCAATACAACTTAAATATAACATGCCATTTAATACTTTACAGCAACTAATATTGGTTTATTAATAAAGATATGCCATCAGGTACGGTTCTAAACTTTTCCTGTAATTTTACTTCAATTCTGTCACTGCAGAAAATGCACTATGGTGCTAATTCTGGATAATCAGATCTCTCACTTAACCAAACAGTCAGAGAATAATTCTTGAATGCCTGTTTACATAAGGTTCAACTTCCAGTTCCAATATTTAATGGATGACCCTGAACAAATCACTTTACTCTCTGGACCTCGGTTCCTTCATCTGTACAATGGGTAGTGTAACACTCAGGTAAAAGGTAAAGTATGAAATAATAAACATAAGTTACATGTGTATTTTAGTTATAACTAAATCCAATCAATCAATACTAGAAGAGAGGAAGTAAAAAAGAAACTAAAAGGAAAAGATTATAACCTTCCAACCTGGTCTATATCCCTTGTCTGGTATCATTCATTTTCCTACTCAACACTGTCAGTTATTCACTTCAATAGCACGCTCAAAACCACCACAGATGTATCCTTTGTCCTCTTAACTTCCCTTCCCATTCCTACCCTTCTCCAACACCCAATCTGAATGATATCCACTTTTGGCACTCCTGACTTACAATTCTGGGTGTTGAACCTCTCTAGAGAAAGTCATAAAACTGCTGCTCAGAAATCTCCTGGTTAACCTACCACAACTCCCTATAACACTCTTCCACAGTAACAAGGCCAAATCTCCATACTCAAGCTCTCCCCAACTCTTAGCACATGACCTTGCTCCTTCTTACTGAGGAGCCACAGAATGAGTTCCAGTCCCAATTGAACTGACTGTTAACATAGCCTATGAATTCTACTTATGGATTATTACCACAATTGAGTTACTTCTCCACTTTAGACCTTCATTATCTCACATAAAATTAGGATAGCCTAAATGTTCTCTTTACCTCCATTCTCTTCTCTTTTCAAATTTCCCACTACGAGATTAAAGTTCTCTTCTAAATTTTATTACTCCTTACTTAAAAATTCCTCAACTATTAAAACAATCCACAACAGATCCAAACTAACCTTTCCCATTCATCTACTAAAATTGATGACTGCCCAGGAAAATCAAATTCCTTAAAACTTTCTCAAGCATACCACACATGTTCCCATCTTCATTTCTTCACCCTCAAATTACTACCTGGGCATTCTCTCTCAGCCTGCCTGTCAATATTGTTCTATCAAAATCATTCTAGAGAGCAATTTTCAGTACCACAATGTGCTTAAAGACATGCAATGCTATAAATAAGACGATTTGACTTCCAAGGACTTTCCCTATGAAATAAGTAGACAAAGATAGAGATCTTTACTAAGCATTATTTAATGGTGAGCATTCAGCAATATAATGTCGAATAGTTGAGAACTGGTGCAATGGCCACATATACACATACTATGCTGCATCAGTAGTACGTGTATATATCTATTATATACACATTATGCATGTATAACCATTATTTTATTACATGTAACTATAAATCAATATGCTAACAATGGTTTTCACAGGTATTTAGTGTGACTTATTTTCTTCCTTGAGCCTCCCTGTATTATCTGAAATTTTCACTACATGCACGAACTTCCTTTTGATTTTTAAAGTATTAACTCAAGCAAAAACAACGGAAAGAATATTCAACACAGGATTTATTTTCTTTTTTGCTTAGAGAAGAATTAGTCCTTGGAAAGTGAAGGAAAAAGGCACAGTTTAGCAATACTAAAGCAAAAATAAGAAGCAGGAATAACAAAAAAATGAAGCTGAAAATTAAATCTTAAACAGGAGCTCTATATGACACATTAAGTTACTTGGTCTTGACATTTTTCTGTAGATGAAGAACAAATAAGCAGTATCAAACAAGAGAATGACATGTTCAGATTTTCATTTCATATTATTGTTTAAATAAAACAGTAAAGCCAGGCTCGGTGGCTCAGCCTGTAATCCCACGCTTTGGGAGGCTGAGGTTAGTGGATTGCCTGAGCCCACAGGTTCGAGACCCGCCTGGGCAACTTGGCAAGACCTCATCTCTACAATAAATAAAATAAAAATAAAAATAAATTAGCCGGGCGTGGTAGCACGCGCCTGTAGTTCTACTTGGAAGGCTGAGGCAGAAGGATCGCCGGAGCACAGCAGGTTGAGGCTGCGGTGGCCAGGAGCGGCCACTGCACTCCAGTCTGGGTGACAGAGTGAGACTCCAACTCAAAATAAAATAAAATAAAAAATAAATAAATAAAACAGTAAAAAACAGAGGTAAGACAAGAATGAAAGTAGGGAACACAGGTAACCTATTGTAACAGTCTTCAAAGAAATAAGGAAGGCATGAACTAGAGTAGCGACATTAAAAATTTAGAAATATCTAAGTGGTAAAATGGTTAGAACTAGGGTTTGGCTAGATTTGATGGCAAAGTCATAGACTTTTGGCTTCAAAAAAAATGAAAAACAAAAAACAGTCTACAGAAAAAAGGTAAAGATTCATCTTCTCAAGATAAAATTTTTCACACAACCTATACTTATACAAAAACTTCTCATTGCCCTTTTTAAAAAGTCTGTAAAGTGTTTAGCCTAACACTGAAGGTCTTCCAAAGACAGACTGAAACTTAACACCAACCTCATCTCCCACAACTTCCCTAAAGAAGCATATGTTCTAGTTAAACTGAGTCATTCTCATAAACATTCCCACCTCTGAGCCTTTGCTTTTACAGGTTGAGTATCCCTTATCTAAAATGCTTGGGAGTAGAAGTGTTTTGGATTTCAAATTTTGTCAGATTTTGAAATATTGCATTATACTTACCAGTTGAAGATCCCAAATCCAAAATCTGAAATGTTTCAATGAGCATTTCCTTTAAGCAACATTTCAACACTCAAAAATTTTCAAATTTTGAAGCATTTGGGATTTTGGATTTTCAGATTTGGGATGTTCAACCTGTACCATTTTCCTGCTGGAAATGCCCTTCCTTTCCCATAATCAAATTTCCCTGTTCTCTTCTTCCTCTCTGGCCCATTACTGCAGAAAGTACCAATTCTCGATCAGTATCTTTAAACTTGATACCAACATCTCACATAAAATCAAAACCAATACTAATTTGACAAAATGTTTATAATGAATGTCTCCATTTTGGGATTTAACAAGTCTAAAAAACTAACACAGAAAGTAAACAGTAATAACAAGTATGTTCTATTCAGAAACATCAATGAATGAGGAATTAAAAAAACTGAACTAAAATATCATTAAAATGCCAAAACTTTGTTTTGTCCAAATGTTTGTCTGCTCTCCTTACTCTATGAGACTGGACTTTTACTTCCAGATACTGTCAATCTACCTAATTTCTAGCAGCTAATCTTACCTCTTTCTTCTTTGTGTTTGACTTATATATACTAGACAATTGAAATGTCAAGCCCATTAAAATCATACTTAAAATAAAACACACTATTCTAAGGGAAGTTGTAGAGTAACCCAGGAGAAAAGTGAATGAGTTTTATTACTTGTACATTTATGATATTATTTTTCTTGCTCAGAGGACACTTCTGTTTTGGTTCTCCACTACATTCTGAAGAGTTAATTAATATTGTCAGAAAACGTCCACCACAGTGAGGTGTACCACTGTAATGATCATCTCAACACAATTTTCAAGCAAACATTATACAAACTGGTAAAATATAAGAACTGGGACTCCCCCCATCAAAGAGTTTACTATTCAGTCAATGTTAAACAGAATACTATTCTAAAACAGTATAACATGAGCAATATTTAAGCTATGCAGGACAACAATAGAAGAGATAACACAGCTGTAGAGCTGTTTTAATTAATTACAAATGACTGGAAAAAAACAGTAAATGATATAGAAACCCAAAAGAGAAGACCTTTTTCTTCTTCTTTTTCCAGGTAAGAAATGGAGAAAATTTAAAAAAAAAAAAAAAAATTCTGAAAAAAATGTTCACAAAACCTCAAGTGAGGTTGAACCTTTTGATCACAAAGAAGAAAATCTGGTAAAATGAAATTCCCAAAATTTTTGCTATAGTATTACTCACTGTTAAATTATTTCATGGTGATGTTTACAAAAATGAATATTAATACAGAGTTAAGACAAGGCTAGTATAAGCTACTTATCCATCTGTTTTTTTTTTTTTTAATGTAAAACTTTTAAATTAGGAACAGAAAGTTTTCTTACCTTGAATATACCAACCCAATCTTTTGGATGTGGATGGATATATGGAGTTAAGGTGTAATGACATTCCAGGTGTGCGTTAGGAAGATAACTCTTAGCCACATTTTGAAAGATGACATGGGCAAAGTTGGAAGTCTGCAATGGGACTTCTTGAAAGGATGTCATTGTGAATCTGAAACAAGTAATTCACACAGGTTAAATGACACTAACCAAGAAAAAACTTACAACTTCAGAAAATAAATGACATTTAATCCAAATTGCATGAATATTTACATATAATAATTACTGAGAAATATAAACACTTTTCAAATATTGAAACTTCTTTAAAATGTGATTATATATAAAAATACAGACATACTGAGAAATAACCAAGTCAATACGGCTCAGAAAGTTATATGGGAGTTAAAAAGTTTAAAAAAAAAAAAAGAATCAACTCTTCTGGAAAGTCTAGATCTCTGCTTCTATTCCAGCAAAAGCAAATGAATCAGAGGTGTTTTAGTGCATACACTGCCAATATAAACCTGCTGGACCCTAGTAACAGACACTAAAAAACAGGAGCAAGGACAGTTAAAAGTCAGCATTTTATTGGTTACTGGTCAATTAACCTTTCCTTTCTATGTAGAACCCTTGAACTCCCTCACTTTCCTCCCTAACCTAGCCTATCCCACCCCTCTCTCCTCCTCTCCTCTCCTCAGGTCCTAGGGTCCTATAACTAAAACTGATGCTAACATCTCTGTGCCTGCATTCCTGCCTCATGTCGTGATCCCTAGGACCAGCATTCCTCAACCCTGGTTACACATTAGAACCATTAGGGACCTATAAAAAGAAAGAAAGAAAGAAAGAAAATGACTTTCTGGGAGTGGGGCCTGGACATGTGTGCATATATGTGTGTAAATACACATATATTTTCCCCTCAGTCTCTCCAGGTATTTATTCTCAATCCTGTATGTAGCCACGACAGAGAACCACTATTCAACAACCAAAATCTCCACTATCACCTCTCACTCATTTCCACAGATCCCAGACCCAGCCCATCTTATTGGGCTTCTGGTACGAGTTTGTGCAAATCTCTCAAACCATGTGAATCTTACTTGATCTATTAAAATAGCTCAGCTTATTTGTTCCTCTCTACCTATAACAAATCCATCATTACATTCTGATTTCAATGACCCTACTTTGATTTCTAATACTCATGGACACTTTCCACATATTTACTGATTTAAAACTTACATTAAAAAATAAACATACAGTGTCAACAAAATATATACGGTTGAAAATCTATTAGAATCCAGTGAATGCTCACTGGCTTAGTGAACACCAAGCACTGAACAGCAGAAGAATGGTGAAAGTGGATTATAAAAGCTACAAGACCCAAATGTTTCCCATATTTTGTGCTCTACTTTTGAGAAAAAGGAAATGAATAGGGATTTACTCAAAAAAGCAATCTGCAGAGTATGTCACAGGCTCAGTACAATCACTGATTCTACAGGACACATGAGAAACTATGACTGACCTTAGAACATTTGCTTCTGAGTCATTAAAACAGGAATCTCTGTACTAATGGGGAAAACTGGGGCCAAATTTTTGCTAACCAAATTCATCTAATTTACTTCATAAATCAATGAAGTTTCTACGGAGCAAGCACAGCAGTAAGACTCTTCTCGTATTTTAGCCATTATTAAGAAGGCTTACTGCTACAAAGACCTAAGACAGTTTGCTTTTACAACTGTTTCTTTTGCTGACCTGTTTGAAATACTATTTTTAAAGTTTTGAAATAATAAGCACTTTAGAAAATATCAAATTTTCTTCTTGCACCCCCTCTGCTTCTGTTATGGTCAAAGTCCTGTTTTCCTGAACACTATATTGGACATTCCATAAAGCGACTGTTGATCATGGACCTGGCAGTCATTGTAGTAGAATACCAGACTAGTTGTCTGTTAGCCTCCTCCCACCTGAGGTGTGTAAGGATTTCAAGGCAAAGAGCACACTCAATAGCAATCCTTCTTAACCTCTGCACTAATCAAAGGACTTTACTACCAGCAACACTATTTCATGAAAGGACTTAACAGTAAATACTCCCCACCTGGTACCCAAAAGCCTTCAGAAAAAGGAAATAGTAGTATTTACAAATTATTGGAGGAAATCTGTATAAATTGAAGAGTGCTTTCTCTGAGTTGTCTGTGCTAATCTGGGCCCTAGGAGAAGGTCATAATACTAAAGAAGTCACTAATGATGATCTCTTTTCAAGTCAGTGCCTTCACAAAGGGAAAACAAAAACAAACATTAAAAAAACACCAGTTCCAGTTCTTTTAAAAAATACTCCATAAGATACCAATAAGAGAAACCGTAGTTAAGTCAGTTGAATTCTATTCAATACAACTCCCAAATCTGAGTTAAGAGAATCAATAATATTTTCCTATGAAGGGAGCAAATATTCAGGTCTCTTTGAGAAAGATAATCAGTAAGAAGGAAATAAACTAGCTTAGAATAAGCTTCCCATGTTTTTTAATTAAAACTGTTTAAAGATGAAATATTTTCCTTAAAATTTAACATGTCATTTCCTAAAGTAAACTAAATCAACAAAGCTGTAACTATTTCTTTATAAAACAAGGCAATAAAGCCGGGCATGGTGGCTCATGCCTGTAATCCCAGCACTTTGGAAGGCCAAAGAGAGAAGACTGCCTGAGTCCAGGGGTTCAAGACCAGCCTTAGGCAACTTGGTTAGACCTCATCTGTACAACAAATTTTAAAAATTAGCAGGGCATAGTGGCCTGCACCTGTAGTTTCAACTACTTGGAAGACTGAGGCTGAAGGATTACAGTAGCCCAGCAGGTAGATGCTCCAGTAGCCTGAGCAAACCACTGCATTCCAGCCTGGGTGACAGAGTGAGACACCAACTCCCAAAATAAAAATAGGCCCTCTGTTTCTCCATCATTCAGTAAGGACATTGGTGTTAAGGTTGACAAACCTGTCGAGAACAATAACTACCATGACTTCCAATGCTTTGACGAAACCTAAGATACTGGCCTTCTGGGTGAACGTCTGCGGTTTCATATTGTTGGAGCATTCATTGTATCCCTGGGGGTTGCAGCTTTCTATAAGTTTGCTGTGGTTGAGCCAAGAAAGAAGGCACATGAGAAATTAGGATTCCATGAAAGACTGAGATGAGGAAGGCTGGTATCTTTTAGAGTGCAAGGCGATTTTTGGAATATGAAGAATTTCTTTGGGTTGAATTACATAGAAGTTTGTCACTGACCTGTGTTTGTCCCTGAACTATGAAACATGCTATGTGGGCTAAGTGGTAGTTTCTCTTGATAAATAAACAATTAACAAATACTTTGGGGAAAAAAAAGAAGGGACGGAGGTATGAAGGCTCTGCCCTTATGAATGGATTAATGTCATGATCCAGGAGTCGGTCAGTTATGGTGGGAGTGGGTTTCTGATGAAAGGATGAGGTCGGCTCCTTTGCTCTCACTGCCATGCTCTCTTGCCTTCCCATCTTCTATCAAAGGATGATTTAAAAAGGCCCTCACCATAAAATGCACTTTTCAGTATCCAGAACTGTGAGAAATAAATTTTCTTTCTTTATAAATTACCCAGCCTGTGGTATTCCTTTACAGCAACATAACGTGGACCAAAACAGGAGACCACACTGAAGTGCAATTGTAGGTTCAACTGACTCCAGCATTGAATCATGGGAATATTCCTTTTAAAACTTGGCTTTCATCAGGTCATCATTCTCTATCCCTAAAGTCACCAATTTATCCATTTACTCACTCCCCCTGTCACAGTGTTCCTCCTTGAATTCAGTTGAAAATAGGGGGGGAAAAGTTAGTAATAGAATATTTTTTTAAATACTTTTTTATTGTGATATTGAGGGGTACAGTTAAGGGTTAGATACACAAATATGTCTCGTTCAGGCACCCTTGTTGATAAGAAGTGTCCTCCCATCCCCAGACAGATATTTACTGCCATTAATCCCTTCCCCTATCCCTCCCCTACCCATAGTTTCCCACCACTGTCAGTCATTTTCTTGTGGTAATACGTTGGATGATCAAGGTCTACTATATAAGTGAGCACATGTGATACTCAGTTTTTTGTTTCTGTGAGAGATCACTCAGTATTATAGACCCTAGTTCCATCCAGGTTGCTGCAAAATTCATGACTTCGTTCTTTTTTATGGCTGTGTAGTATTCCATTGTGTATATGTACCACATTTTTTTAATCCAGTCCTCTTTTGATGGACAGCAAGGTTGTTTCCAGGTTCTTGCTATTGTGAACAATGCTGCAATAAACATACGAGTACAGCTATCTTTTTTATAAAGTGATTTGAGTTCTTCAGGGTATATTCCCAGTAGAGGGATCGCGGGGTCATATGGGAGGTTGGGTGTTTAGAGCTTTAATCAAAACCACTCTGAGATACCACCTAACTCCAGTCAGAATGGCAATTATCAATAACTCAAAAAATAACAGTTGCTGGAGAGGATGTGGTGAAAAGTAATAGAATATTATTGTTTAAAAATGCATTAAATAGTAAGACGTGGCATCAAATCTAAAAGTAGTAAGATTGTAAATGATGTTTCAATGCATCTGCCACAGCCTTAATGTGATAGAAAAATACCTGCCATGTTTAATAAATAGATACATACATACATAAATGAAAAATAAAATAATAGATTCTGCTACTA